>SZWC01017665.1:42002-59728 GCA_023375785.1 Penium margaritaceum | reverse complement strand
CCAAGCATTGCACACCACCTCATTCAGCAGGTCCATCCGGCAGAAACTGACGGGCAGTGCACCCCCGGCCATCAGCTTCACTGTAGCCATCTAGCATGCTGAGTTGGCAGCTGTGTCGCAATGAGGCTGCACGCTGGTCTGTACAAGGTTGCTACTGGTTGGAGTGGCATGGATGGCGGGACGCATCTGTGGCTGCTGCTGCTACTCCTCTGCTGCGTCGTGCAGGGTCGCCATGGCTGGTACCGAGAGCCCAAGGTCGTCATTGTCATAGTCCAGAGGCAGTCCGGCCCGCTCAAGAGCTGCTGTCCACTGGCGTTCCTCAAAAAGCCGGCCCCATGCCACAGGCTTGGAGCTAGTACCCCAACTGGTTCCCTGCTCATTGTACAGGAGGCCATCTGCCGGCTTCCATCTAGCAGGTGGACGTGGTTTCCGCTTAAGGCCCAGAGCATCCCGTGCAAGAGGCGGCGGATGCTCACAGACCTGAACGTTGCCGTTCATCTCACCGAAGTGACCTCGGATGCGGTCACACGTCCCGCTCAGGGTCACACCAAATGAGCCACAGTAGAAACCCAACTAGGGCGCAACTAGGGCACAATTGCAGTGTAGCTATGCCCAACAGAGGCTAAACTAGGGCGCAACTAGGGTTTAGGTCGTACGCCTTTTGAATGTAAGAAGGGCGCAACTAGGGCGCAAGTAGGGCACAAGTAGGGAAAAACAAGGGGGCAAATTAGGCACAACTTGAGCGCAACGAGGGCGTAGCTAGCGCCCAACAGAGCCACAACTGGGGTGTAACCAGGCAGCAACTAAAGCGCAACTAGGGAGCAAATTCAAGTCAACCAGGGTACAAATAGGGTGCAAGTAGGGCACGGCTAATGTGCAACTGGGGCACAACTAGGGCGCAAGTATTGTACAAGTAGGGTGCAACTAGGGCCCCATTAGGGCGCAACTAGGGTCCAACTAAGGCGCAAGTAGGGTACAAGTAAGGCGCAAGTAGGGCGCAAGTAGGGCGCAATTAGGGCATAGCCAGGTTGCAACTAGGGTGTAACTAGGGCACAACTAGAACGTATCTAGGACGCAACTAAGGCACAACTAGGGTGCAACTACGGTGCAATTAGGGTACAAGTAAGGCGCAACTAGGGCGCAACAAGGATGCAAGTAGGATTTAAGTAGGGAAAAACTATGGCGTAGCTAGGCTGTAAATAAGGCGCAAGTAGGGCGTACTCAGGAGGCAACTAGGGAACAACTAGGGCGTAACTAGGACGCAATTAGGGCGCAACTAGGGTGCAACTAGGGTGCAACTAGGGCGGAACTAGGCCGCAACTAAGACACTACTATGACACAACTAGGACGTAGGTAGTACCTAACTGAGGCGCAACTTGAATGCAACTAGGGTGCATCTAGGACGCAACTAGGGTGCAAGTAAGATGCAAGTAGGACTCAAGTAGGGACAACTAGGGTACAACTAGGATGTAACTAGGTCGCAACTAGGGCACAACATGGGCACAACTGGGACACAACTAGGGCATAGCTAGAGCCCAAATGAGGTACTACTAGGGCACAACTAGAGCACAAGCAAGGCGCTACTAGGGCGCAAGTAGGGCGGAAGAAGGGCGTAACCACGGCGCAAGTAGTGCATAAGAAGAGCGCAAGTAGAACGTAACTAGGACACAACTTGGGCGCAACTAGGGCGTAAGTAGGCCTCAAGAAGGGCGCAACTAAAGCGTAGTTATGCCCATCATAGGCGCAACTAGGTTGTAACTAAGGCGCAAGTCGGGCGCAAGTAAGCCGCAAGTAGGGCACAACTAGGGCACAAGTAGGGCATAAGCAGGGTGGAACTAGGGCGCAACTAGGGAGTAACTAGGGCACAACAAGGGTACAGCTAGCACCCAAGTGAGGCACAATTGGGATGCAACTAGGACGCAACTAGGGTGCAACTAGGGAATAACTAGGGTGCAAGAAGGGCACAAGTAGGGCGCGACTACGCCGCAACTAGGGTGTAACTAGGACACAAGTAGAGTGTAAGTAGCGTGCAACTAGGGTGCAACTGGGGCGCAACTAGGGTGCAACTAGGTCGTAAGTACGGCCCAACTAGGGCTCAACTAGGGTACAACTAGGGCATAGCTAAGACCCAAATGAGGCGCAGCCAGGGCGCAACTAGGGCACAAGTAGGGTGCTACAAGGGCACAAGTAGGGCACAAAAGGGCACAACTACGGTGCAACTAGGGTGCAAGTAGGGTGCAAGTGGCGTGCAGCTAGGGCGCAACTTGGGTGCAGCTAGAGCACAAATAGGCTGCAAGTAGGGCGCATCCAGGGTACAACCTGGACGCAACTAGAACACAACTAGGGCGCAACTTGGGCACAAGTAGGGCGCAACCAGGGCGTAACTAGGACACAACTAAGGCGCAAGTAGGGCGCAACTAGGCCACAACAAGGGTGCAACTAGGGCGCAACTAAGGTGTAGCTATACCCAACTGAGGCGTAACTAGGGCGCAACTAGGGCTCAAGTCGGGCGCAACTAGGACGCAAGTAGGGCACAACTAGGGCGTAAGTAGGGCACAAGTAGGGCATGACAAGAGCTCAACTAAGGCGCAACTAGGGCACAATGAGGGCGTAGCCAGTGCCCAACGAAGGCGCAACTGGGACGCAACTAGGATGCAACTAGGACGTAACTGGGGCACAACTAGGACGCAAGTAGGGTACAAGTAGGGCGCGACTAATGCGCAACTCGGGCGCAACTTGGGAGCAACTAGGGCACAGTAAGGCGCTACTACGGCGCAAATAGGGTGCAAAAAGGGCGCAACTAGGGCGCAAGTAGAGCACAAGTGGGGCACAACTGGGGCGCAACTAGGACGCAAGCAGGCCGCAAGTTGGGTGAAACTAGGGCGCAACTAAGGCGTAACTAGGGTGTAGCTATGCCCGACTGAGGCGAAACTAGGGCGCAACTAGGAAGCAAGAAGCATGCAAATAGGACACAAGAAGGGCGCAAGTAGGGCGCAAGTAGGGCACAAGTAGGGCGCAACTAGGCCACAATCAAGGCGCAATGAGGGCGTAGCTAGCGTCCAACTGAGGCGCAACTGGGGCGCAACTAGGACGGAACTAGGGTGCAACTAGGGCGCATCTAGGGCGTAACTCGGACGCAAGTACAACGCAAGTAGGGTGCGACTAGGGCGCAAGCAGAACGCAAATAGGGCGTAACTAGGGTGCAACTAGGGTGCAACTAGGCTGCAACTAGGGCGCAAGTAAGGCATAAATAGGGTGCTAGTATGGCACAACTAGGGTGCAACTAGGGCACAACTAGGGCGTAACTAGGGCGTAACGATGGCGCAACTAGGGCGCAACTAGGACACATATATGTCACAAATAAGGTGTAACTAGGGCACAACTAGATCGCAAGTAGGGCGTAAGTAGTGCGCAAGCAGGGCGTAACTAGGGCACAACTATGGTGCAACTAGGGTACAAATAATGCGCAAGTAGGGCGCATGCAGGGCGCAAGTAGGGCACAACTGGGGCGTAACAAGGATGCAAGTAGGGTGCAACTAGGGCACAACTAGAGCGCTACGAGGACGTGACTAGGACATGACTGGGACGCGACTAGGGCGTAGCTAGTACCCAACTAAAGCGCAACTTGGACGGAATGAGGGCGCAACTATGAAGAAACTAGGGCGCAAGAAGGGTGCAAGTAGGGCGCAACAAAGTTCAACTAGGGTACAACAAAGGAATAGCTAGTGTCCAACTGAGGTAAAACTTTGGCGCAACTAGGGCGCAAGTCCGGCGCAATTATGGAGAAAGTAGAGCGCAACAAGGGCACAAGCAGGACGAAAATCAGATGCAACTAGGACGCAATTAGGGCGCAACTAGGGCGGAACTAGGGTTTAGCTAGTGCCCAACTGAGGCACAACAGGCACAAAAGAAAGGCGCAACTAAGGTGCAACTAAGGGCGCAACCAGGGCGCAACTAGGACGCAGCTAGGGCAAAACTTGGGCGCAACTAGGGCGCAACTAGGGCACGACAAGGGAGCAACTAGGGTGTAACTAGGGCGCAATTTGGGTGCAATTAAGGTGCAAATAGGGCGCAACAAGGGTGCAACTAAGGTGCAACTAGGGCACAAGTAGGACGCAAGTAGGGTGCAAGTAGGTAGCAACTTGGACGCAACTAGAGCGCAACTAGGGCCAACTGGGGTGCAATCAGGGCGTAACTAGGGCGTAACTAGGGAGCAACTAGGTCATAACTAGGGCGCAACTAGGGTACAAGTCTGGCGCAACTGTGGCGCAAGGAGGGAGTAACTAGGGTGCAAATAGGGCACAACTAGGTTACAAGTTGGGCACAACTAAGGCGCAACTAGGGTGCAACTAGGGTGCAACTATAGCACAACTAGAACGCAAAGAGGGCACAAGTAAGGCACAACTAGGGTGCAACTAGGGTGCAAGTAGGGCCCGAATAAGGCGCATGTAGGGCACAAGTAGGAAGAAACTAGGGCACAACTAGGGTGCAAATTAGCTGCAAGTAGGATGCAAGTAGGGTACATGTAGGGCGCAACTAGGGCGCGACGAGGAACCAAGTATGGCGCAACTAGGGGGAAACTAGGGTGCAACTCAGGCGCAACTAGGGTCCAACTAGTGTGCAACTCGGACGCAACTAGGGCATACCTAGCACCTAACAAAGGAACACCTTGGACGCAACTAAGGCTTAACTAGGGCACAAGTAGGACGCAAGTAGGGTGCAAGTAGGTAGCAACTTGGACGCAACTAGAGCGCAACTAGGGCCAACTGGGGTGCAATCAGGGCGTAACTAGGACACAACTAAGGCGCAAGTAGGGCGCAACTAAGGCGCAACTAGGGCGCAAGTAGGGTGCAAGTAGGTAGCAACTTGGACGCAACTAGAGCGCAACTAGGGCCAACTGGGGTGCAATCAGGGCGTAACTAGGACACAACTAAGGCGCAAGTAGGGCGCAACTAAGGCGCAACTAGGGCGCAAGTAGGGTGCAACGAGGGCGCAACTAGGGCATAGCTAGTGTCCAACAAAGGGGCATCTTGGGCGCAACTAGGGCGCAAGTAGGGCGCAACTAGGGCGCAAGTAGGGTGCAACTAGGGCACAGCTAGGGCACAAAGAGGGCGCAACTAGGGCACAACTAGGATGCAACAAGGACGCAGCTAGTGCAAGATTGAGGCGCTACTGGGGCGCAAGTAGGGTGCAACTAGGGGGCAACTAGGGTGTTACTAGGGCGCAACTAGGTTGTAAGTAGGGCGTGAGAAGGGCACAACTGGGGTGCAACTAGGTCGCAAGTTGGGCGCAAGTAGGGTGCAATTAGGGTCCAATTAGCATGCAAATAGGGTGCAACTAGGGTGCAAGTAGGCGCAAGTAGGGCTCAAGTAGAGCAGAACTAAGACGTAACTAGGGTGCAACGAGGGCGCAACTAGGACACAACTAGGGTGTACCTGGGGCACAACTAGGGCACAACTAGGATGCAACTAGGATGCAACTAGGGTGTAAGTATGGCATAGCTAGTGTTCCACTGAGGCACAACTAGGGCGTAACTAGTGCACAATAAAGGTGCAACTAGGGTGCAAGTAGGGGGTAACTAAGGTGCAAGTTGGGCGCAACTAGGGTACAACTAGGGCGCAACTAGGGTACAATTAGAGTGCAACTAGGACACAACTAAAGCGCGGCTAGTGCCCAAGTTAATCGCAACTAGGGTACAAGTAGGGTGCAAATAGGGCGCAACTAGGGCGCAAGTGGGACGTAAGTAGGGCGCAACTAGGGCGCAACTAGGACGCAACTAGGGTGTAACTAGGCTACAATTAGGGCGCAAGTAGGGTGAAACTTCATATAAAATCGGGCGTAAATAGGGTACAAGTAGGGCGCAACTAGGGCGCAACTTGGGTGCAAGTAGGGCGCAAGTAGGGCGCAAGTAGGGTGCAACTAGGGCGCAACAAGGGTGAAACTAGGGTGAAACTAGGGTGCAAATAGGGCGCAACTAAGGCGCAACTAGGGCGTACCTTGTGTCCAACTGCGGCACAACTAGGGTACAACTTGGGCGCAAGTAGGGCACAACTAGGGCACAACTAGGGTGAAAGTAGGACGCAAGTAGGTAGCACTTAGGGCGCATGTAGGGTGCAATAGGGTTGTATCTAGGGCGCAAGTAGGGAACAAGTAGGACGCAAGTATGGCGCAACTAGGGTGCAACTAGAAAAAACTAGGGCAAAAATAGAGCGTGAATAGGGGGCAACAAGGTTACAACATGGGTGCAACTAGGGAGCAACTAGGGCTGAGCTAGGGCATGACTCAGGCGTAGCTAATGCCCAACTAAGGTGCAACTAGGGCGCATCTAGGGCGCATCTATGGCACAGATAGGGCACAACTATGTCCCAAGTAGGATGCAACTAGGGTGCAACTAAGGCATAAGTAGGGTGTAGCTAGTTCCCAATGGAGGTACAACTAGGGCGCAAATTGGGTGCAACTGGGGCACAACTAGGGCGCAAGTAGGTCGCAAGTAGGGCGCAAGTTGGGCGCAAGTAGGGCGCAACCAGGGCGTAAGTTGGACGCAAGTAAGGCGCAACTAGGTCACAACTAGGGCACAACTGGTGCACAAGTACCCGCAAGAAGGGCGCAATGAGGGCGCAAATTTTTTGCAAGTAGGGTGTAAGTAGGGCACAACTTGGGTGCAACTTGGGCGCAAGCAGGGTGCACGTAGAACTTGTGCTGTACTTACGGCCAAGTTGCGCCCCAGGGCGCAACTAGGGCGTTAAGAGGTCGTAACTAGGGTGCAACTAGGGCATATCTTGTACCTAACTGAGGAGCAACTAGGGCAAAACTTGGGCGCAAGTTAGGCACAACTAGGGCGCAAGTAGGGTATAACTAGGGCACACATAGGACGCATGTATTGCACGAATAGGACGCAACCAGGTTGCAACTAGGGTGCAATGGGGCGGAACTAGGGCATAGCGAGTATCTAACTCAGGCGCAACTAGGGCACAACTAGGGCGCAAGTATGGGGCAACTAGGGTACAAGTAGGGTGCAACTTGACTGCAACTAGGGTGCAACTAGGGCGTAAGTAGGGTGCAAGTAGGGCGCAACTACGGTTCAACTAGGGCGCAACAAGGGTGCAAGTATGGCGGAAGTAGGATGCAAGTAGGGTGCAACTAGGGCACAACTAGGGTTCAAGTGGGGCGCAAGTAGGGTGCAAGTTCGACGCAACTAGGGCACAACAAGGGTGCAACTACGGTGCAACTTGGACGCAAGTAGGGCACAAGTAGGGTGCAACTAGGGCGCCACTAGGGCACTAACGGGGTGCAACTAAGGCACAAATAGGGCATAGCTAGTGTCCAACGGAGGCGCCATTAGGGCCCAACTAGGGTGCAACTAGTGCGCAAGTAGGGAAAAAGTAGGGTGCAGGTAGGGCGCAAGTAGGACGCAACTAGGGCGCAACTAGGGCGCAACTAGTGCGTAGGTAGTGCCCAAATGAGGTGCAACTAGGACTCAACAAGGGCGCAATTAGGACGCACCTAGGGCCCAACTGGGGTACAACAAGGGTACAAGTAGGGTGGAAGTAGTGCGCAAGTAGAACGCAAGTAGGGCCCAACTAGGGCATAACTAGGGCGCAACTAGGGCACAAGTAGGATGCAAGTTGGACGCAACTAGGGCAAAATCAGGGTACAACTAGGGAGCAACTAGGGTGCAACGAGGATGTAGCTAGTGCCTAACTAAGGCGCAACTGGGGCGCAACTAGGACACAAGAGGTGTGCAATCAAAAGCAAATAGGGCACAACTAGGGCTCAACTAGGGCACAACTAGGGTGCAACTAGGGAGCAACTAGGGCGTAACTAGTGTGCAACAATGGCATATGTGTCCTTGCTTCAGGTCCGTAGTCTCATAGACGATTTAGTTTGGCCTTTTGTAGATAAAAATGGGTACGACACCAGGACTTCTCGGGAGGTCATCCATCCTAGTACTATTGTAGGGCATGGGCGCTTACTTGTGCCTTTCAATGGGATCCACAGTAGTAGCCCAGGTATGATCGTACCACGCATCAAAGGTGGTGTTCTGGTAATGTGACATGTGCTTGAATTGGCACGGGGATGCAACGTGGATGAGCGATATGGGTTGTGTTGGGCACGTCGATGCTTTTTTTTCCACACGAGGAGGAGGGGAGGGGGTGTGGGATAGAGGTTAGAGTTGCAAATTTCAATGGCTTTGGGACTGGGCAGCAGGGGCAATGTCACGGAGGTGTGGGATGGGGTGGTGGTACCGACATGTGAATGAGACGGATGAGAGGCGGTCGTGCACAGTGGAAGCTTGTCGTGTTAGTGGCATACAAAGTGGTGGAATTGATGGGAGGCAAATGGGATGTGGCTTCGGAGGAAGGGACAAGAGAAAGGCGTGCGGTGTGTGGGTGGGATGGCGAGCAGGTTGGTATGACTTGTGGGGTAGAAAAGAGGGGTGCGGGCGCTTCGGTTGGTATGATCCATAGGGTGGAAAAGAGGTGTGGGGGTGCCCCGGTTTGTACGACTCGTGTGGTGGGAAAGAGGCATGGGGCCGCTTGGGTTGATACGAGCGGGTGCGCATAGAAAGGGTGAACAATATGAGGGTGTGGGCGTGGGTGTGCATTTTGTGCAGGCAGGAGAGTGTGTTTGTGTACGAGGGCAGTGCGTGGACGGGGTTGCAGCCTGTTCATGAAATGGAATAGTTTGAAAAGAGAGCGGGAGTTGAACCCGAATGTGCTCCCAAAATCGAACATCTTGATAGGGGGGGAGTGGAGGGGAGGGGAGGGGAGTTTCCAAAGGAACAAATTGATAGAACATGCATTGAAGCTAAGTGGATTGTAGCAGCTATGTTACTCTGCCACTTCCAGTACCCCGTTCTGGTTTAACATATCTGCAAATGATTTATCTCCCCGAACATTTGGAATTGGTCCAGATGAATCACGACATATGCCCTCAAAGGCGCATAGGCGTCCCTGTCTCGAGTCGAATAACACCCGGGAGGTAAAAAGTGCCGCTTCCATTCAGTCATAATCCTACACATAGTAGCTTCGCGCCACTGGCTTTTCAGCCAAGCGCAATTACCAATATGTGAATCAACGGTTCCTCTTGTACTAAGTTGAATAACTTTTGCAGCACCAGATCATCAGTAGGGTAAAACTAACCTGTCTCAAGACGGTCTAAACCCAGCTCATGTTCCCTATTGGTGGGTGAACAATCCAACTCTTGGTGAAATCTGCTTCACAATGATAGGAAGAGATACCATGAAAGGATCAAGAATCAACGTTGCGATGAACGCTTGGCTGCCACAAGCCACTTATTCCTGTGGTATCTTTTCTGACAGCTCTAGCTTAAAAATCCAAAAGAATAAAGGATCAATAGGCCATGCTTTCACAGTTTGTATTCGTACGGAAAATTAAAATCAAATGAGCTTTTACCCTTTTGTTCCACACAAGATCACTGTTCTCATTGACCTCATCTTAGGAAACATGTGTTATCTTTCAACAGATGTGCCGCCCCAGCCAAACTCCCCACCCAACAATGTCATCTGCCTGGATTGACTGAAGCCTTAACGATAGAAGCAGGGGCAGAGCCTTGCCTCCACCTGACAAAACAAGTAATACAACTTCAAGAGTAGTGGTGTTTCACTTGTGGTTGCCCTCCCACTTATAACTACACCTCCTCAGTCATTTCACAAAGTAGGACTAGAGTAAAGCTCAACAGGGTCTTCTTTCCCCGCTGATTTTTCCAATCATGTTCCCTTGGCTGTGGTTTCACTGGATAGTAGAAAGGGACAGTGAGAACCTTGCTAATCCATTAATGTAAATCACTCATTAGATGGCAAGGCATTTGGCTACCTCAAGAGAGTCATAGTTACTCCCGACATTTGCCCACGCTTGGTTGAATTTCTTCACTTTGACATTAAGAGCATTGGGCAGAAATAACATTGCGACAACATCCAATGGGACCATCAAAATGAGTTTTTTAGTTGAATAGTTGGATTCCCCTTGTCCAATCCAGTTCAGAGCCAGTTGTTCACTACCTAGGGGAAGCCTCCCCCAAGAGGGAAGTGTTCCACACCCTTTGGCCGGTTGGCACCTGGCGGTCCGCCCTCGCCACGGAAGCAGCTCGGGCAGACCGCTGACAGCCTGCAGCGTCGAGGCGTGGACCCCTAGGCCCAAACCTCAGAGCCAATGCATTTCCCAAAGCCACGGATCTTTTTTGCCGATTTCCCTTACTTACATTCTTCCATTGACCAGAGTTTCTTCACCTTGGATCACTGATGCACTTATGAGTATTACAGGGCGCAAACGGTATCCGCTCTTCCGGATTTTCAAGGGCCGTCGGAGGCGCACCAGACAAGCGAGACGTGCGATGCTTTGCCGGGCGCTGGACCTTATCTCCGGGTAATCCGTTTTCAGGGTGGAAGGGTCGTTAAAGAGAAAAGAAAAATCTTCCCAGGGCCCCTGCCGATGCCTCTGGACTCGCTCGCGTTCCCGCCAGCCGTCGCGTCCCAGTTCGGGAATATTGACCTGATTCCCTTTGGATAGACGGCGTAAATCGTGCCCTTGACACAGAATTTGTCAGGAATTGGAGAGCACTATGTGGGGGCTAATGATGTTAGAGCATGGCCAGAAAGAAGTATCTAAGTATCTTCAGAGTAGTGACACCAAGCTGATAGCAGGTTTTTGAAAGAGAATCAGCACAGCAGTGGATACAAGACGAATGAAGGTGGAGGAATCAATAACCAAGTGAGAAGATTGAAGCTTGCGCACATGGAAGGCAGAAGTGTTGAGTTGCAAGCTAGTAGACTAAGCGTCAAGGGAGAAACTCTTGGAAGGGAAGGCAGTGTTGAAAGAAGAAAGCTTTAGGGACTTGAAGAGAGGTCACAGTCACAAGGGCTGGACTTTATGAATGCCAGAGACTGAGTGATAACTGCTAGGGACAAGGAATTGATCACCAAAGGTGCATATGCAGTAGAGGCGGCAAGACGAAGCGAAGAGCTGAACATGTACTTGATAGGTACAAAGATGTGAATACAAAAGAGAAATAGAGCTATCTAAATGCTACTCCTAGTGCTTGCTATGATGGGCGATAGCCCAAGTGTTCTCGCAGCTGCTTGGTTGCTTCCGCCATGGTGGCGGTGTGTGGAGAAGCTTTGCGACTCCGTACGCACAAGGTTGGTGCGAGACGCGCCTTCGGTGCACATTGTCCTGGAGTGGTCCACTTACGTGGTTCATCAGCGCCTGTCTTTGGTACGTGGGCGAGAGGAAGCATTGCCGATACATTGGTGCATAGCAAGGACCAGAACGCGGGTACTCAGTGATCGTTATCGTGCAGTCGGCTGTTCTCGGAGTGTTGATCGGAGATTTACCAGACCAGTCCTTATGCAGTTTGGATGCCAAGGAGATGAGCCTGAGACCGCACGTTATCGTGCGGTCCTCAAGAGTTCTTGGTGTCTGTTCACCATATGCCCTTGGTCTGTCAAGGAGGGGTATTTCTGCAATATGTTACTCAGAAGGATCAGTCTTATGATGCTGTGAGATTATTCTGACACCCACCCTCAATGTCACAAGTCTGATCACTTGCCTGATAGATGGAAAGAAGGAACCAGGTGGTTGACGTTCGTGTGGTAGAGCGCTACAGTTGCTGGTGTCAGGTTGACAAGGAGTTGACCAGGGGAGCTTTCCCATGGGTGTGAGAATGATGTGCCTTTTGGAGAAATCCCATGATGACCTCTATGGATTAGGGGCGTTGAGGGGGACGCCCAGAGATGAGTGTTCAGCAGAGTGAGATCCTTCCATGCGGACGTGTTTTGGTAGGAGGAGGCATTCAGTGAATGAAGACTAGAGTACTGAGACATGATGTTACATTCCTTGGGCGTTCACCAAGAGAAACGCACGTCTCAAAAGGATGGTGTTGCACAAGGAAAGAGTGATTTCAGCAGTAGCGGATGAGGAGTGTTCCGCATTGAGGATGTTGGTACTAACAAGCGATTCCAGAGGTGCTGGCGTATTTGCTATTTCTTTGTGTTGTTTAGGTTGCTACTGGGGCTATCCAAGACCTGTTTCTTGTCGATGAGGTGGGAGGTAGGTGGTTCCTCATGCTGCAGATGATGTCACTGTTGACAGATTTCTACATGGCTCCTTGTAGACAGTCAGGATCTTGTTGACAGGTGAGTTCAGGTTTCCTTTTGGCGATCGTGATGAACCATGTCCATCGCTGGCGACTGAGCGATGCTTGTGTGGAGGAATGTAGATGCTGTTATGCGAGCCAGCAGATGAGTCATCCTGACTTCCAATGTTGTTTGTAATTGCAGGAGAGGGCAGTGTCTGCATAGGAGTGTTCTTTGATGGGGGGCACAGGATGACTCCAGAGTTGCTTCATAGAGGTACAAGTGCCAAGGGCAATTCAGAGCCTGAACTTGGTGAGGTCAGAAGTTGGGAGAATTCAGAGAATGGGGACATTGTTGGCAGAGAGGAAACAGTGGTCGTGGGGGTTCGAGATGGCTCAGGAGCATCTTGTTCCTGTGATGTTATGTCGTGGCTCAGGTATCTCCAAGTAACCTAGCGCAAGCCCCAATTAGGCATGAGCATACGAATACATATGTATTCTAAATCTACCATATGGAGAACACATTTTTCTGATTTGTAGGTGTACGAGAAACATCTACTGTTATGAAATGACACGTACTTTTACAAATACTTGTATATGCTGGTACACATTTTTACTTCTTTGATTATTTACGTATACATTTTTCATACTTCATGTACAATGGACGTATAATTGTCATATGAATTGTGTATACATGCATTTACTTGACGTGTAGCACATGTACACGTATCATGATCACATTGAGAACTAGTCACATCATATTCATTCACTCCTCAAATAGTACATACAGTAGCCACTGGCCTTGAGGCCACTGACAATGTCTTGCGCTTGCGCAAGGCCTTGTACGTTCTCAAACAGTCACAATGGTGTTGTAACGAGGATACCACTGCCACAATGACTCCCACAAGTTATGTGCAAAGTGATGCTATTCCGTCCCCCGTTTTCCAAGAGACGGATTAGAACCTCATTGGCATCCTTGTCTATGTTGACAAATTCCTGATCACGTCTCCCTTGATGGAGATGGTGAAGGAGGCCAAGGATGATCCCCTACTTGCCTGCAAGATGAAGGACCTTGGTCCTGTATTGTTATGTCTTAAAACATAGATTGTGAATGACATCTAGCAGCACTTAATCTTGCTCCGTAAGGCGCACTACGATGGAGTTGTGGAGAAGAAATTTGCCGACCTCCTTGATGGAGTTCCTACAACATCCACACCTATTATAGACAGGCACAATGCCTTGAAGGTGGATGATAGAACACATCTATGAGAGACATTGGATGTACTTGTACCTCATTGGCTCTCTCATGTACTTGGATATGATCACTTGTCCCAACATTGCCTTTGCCACCAATCTCACTGAACTCACAGTGTTTGTATACGAAAGCCCCGTATGCGGCTATGTGAGTAGTATGGTATGTGTTCGCCACTGTAACTCAGGTTTTGCTTCCTTTGACAGAGCTCAGACATGGTTCATAGCTTCAAAGACAGTGATCTGGCATGGTGTTGTGAGATTTTCAGAGTCAAACAAGCAACGTATTTTTGCTCGATGGTAGTACTCTGTCATGATGCAGTGGCAAGCACAGTTGCAGTGCATGTAGTCAATACGTGACGGACTGCTTCACACTGGGGCTAGGGCAGCTAAGGTGCTATGGTTGGAACGCTTGTTTCATGAGTTGTGTGAGTCTCCGCCTTCCATCATTTTTGTAGTGGGTTCGACGGAATTCTTGGCCGACTAGGCCAAAACCGTGGTGCTTGAGGGTCTCCGACCCTCAAGCCATCCCGTCTCACCACCCAGAGTCCCAGGTGACCCCACTCAAGCCACGTGGCTCCTTCGACTGGTCGGTGTGGCACTGCCACCCTACACTTCCACCCCACTAGGAGTGAGAGCCGTCTCGGCATCTCCGATAATCCCGACATGGGATTCGAGCCCTGGAGTTTTCGTACCAATGAAGCGGATTCCACTAAATCCTTGGCCGACTAGGCCAAAACAGCGGTGCTTGAGGGTCTTCAACCCTCAAGCCATCCCGTCTCACCGCCCACAGTCCAAGGTGACCCCACTTGAGCCAAGTGGCTCCTTCGACCAGCCGGCGTGGCACTGCCACGATACAATTTTGCTTTGTGAAAACCGGATTGACACTTCCATTGTAGAAAACTCTAGTGTATTTTGTACACACACACAAAGAAAAATACGATGGAGCAACACTTTGTCAAGATTCCTGATGAAATTATGTCACTTTTGCACATTGCTGGACATGCATACCATGGATGAGTGTTGTGATGTGAGCCACCCTCGTTTGTGGGTAAAGTTGAATGTGACAGCTCGGCCGTTTCCATGCTTGTGCAGATCCATGTTGCCAATTAAAGTAATACTAGGGCGACATCGTGCAATGACCTCATCGTTCGTAGCTACAAGACAGTTGCCGTGACTTGCCAGAGAGATGCGGGATAGAATGCTCTATCTATTGAGCCCCTAGAATTTTCTTTCACAACTTGCCATGGACCCTGTTTTCATGGCGTTGCATCTCGTGTCTATTCATCAATGTCAGAACAGTGTCTGTATGCAGCATCCAGCTCATGATTATGCATCAACGGGATTAGATGATGCTCTGTTTGGATCCTTGCATTGAGTTGTGGCAAGATCGTTGTTTATGGGCTAAACCTCAGGCACCTTGATCTGTCGCAACGACCACCCTGATTGGCGCCTCTGGCAACTGTTTATGACATGTCCTTGTTCGTTTCCGTTCCTTCATATGCAGAGAAGTGTATGAAACTCATGAGACTATGAGTGACTTGACTGAAGTGGAGTTTTATCTTTCTACATGATTTATTCATGGTAGTGCACATACCGACTTAACAGTGTTGCCATGTCAGCAAAAACATTGTTGGGAAGCCTACAAGCAACTCTTTCGCCCTTGATTAAAGAACTTTGCAAAGCATATTTCCTGCTATTTCTTTATTTTGAATATTTCTGGGTATCATTTCACAGCATTCTGGGTCTTAACTCTAGTGTTGGTTGGTGTAGCTTCCACCTGTCACGAGCGACGACCGTGGTGGTTATCCGTATACCCCGCACTAGTGGTATGAAGGAGCAGTACTGGGGAGCATGGCGACATGAACCCTGCTGCGGATGCAGCTGGTGTCGGAGCACCAACAAGTCGTAGTTCCATGCACCAACAACTGCCAAACAGCTGCCAGGACGTTTTGGGTACTTGTTTTTGGTCCTTTCCGATTTCTTCTGCAAACGCTAGAGTGTTCTCATTGGATTGGCTCTTGAGCACGGTTTCCATGTTTTACATTGTCTATCCACTGATCGATGCCGGACTTGTGCGTGCGACCAGTCGTAGCATTTGGCTAAAGATTCTGCATATCTACGCTCAGATAGTGATGCGTTTGGATACCTGTGAGTGGGTTTATGGCCAATACAATGGTTTTGGGTCGGTTTTAGGACTAACTGACACTACACGTGTTAGCTAATGAGCTAACCACCTCTGGCAGAGAAGCCGCGAAACCGAAAAGCTCACAAAGGTTTTTAGGCCTTCTTCCTTTGTTGACATGTGTCATGCACCCCAAACTTAATCAGGCATACACTTCACCTTCAAGAGTACTAACACCTTAGCATTACATCTCAAGAAGAGCTCAAGTCGTCAATATGCAAGAGAGCATCAAGCAAGGGTTGATTGATCAGCATGCAAGACAAGTCCTTTTATAGCTGTCTGTCCAGTCCTAGAACTCAAAAGCACATTCCTGGGAAGTGGCCTGAACCAGCCACGTCACCAATAGACTTGCACTGTGGGCTTGACACATAAGCATCCTAGTGTCAAGGTGACAGACCAACCATGTAGCGTCCAAGAAGCTACGGACTTTCTTTCTTGGAAGCTTCCACAGCAAACAAGACATGCATGGGGCCAGGATCGACCTCATGACCTCTCACTTGGCCAAATCAACAAAATGGCCAAGGTAACCACTCACCCACATGGTGTACTAACAGGTCATATCTCACAAGAGACAGAGCATAGTTGAGTCACACTACAACGGATCTAGGAGTCATACCTCCACAAGGGGCAGAGCATTCCTGATCCGTCCTACAACACTGAACAAGGGGCAAAAACATTCAACAAATCTCTCCCTTGCACCTTGCGTCAGTGACCATCATCATTCGTCATCACTTGCGTTGACCATGCCGACACCTTGCCTGCCCGCCTGGTGGAGATCCTTGTCTAGTGGCTTTGTAAGCATGTCAGCCCGGTTCAGCTTGGTGCCGACATACTCGAGCTCCACTGTCTGCTTGTAGACCAAGTCTCGAGCGTAGTGGTACCGGATCTCGATGTGCTTTGTGCGCCTGGACATGACGGGGTTCTTTGACATGTCAATGGCGCTCATGTTGTCAATCTTGATGACCGTCGCCGTTGCCTGTGGTGCCTTCATCTCGGATAGCAAGCTTCGTAGCCACTCCATCTCTTTACACACCTCAGCCAAGGCGATGTACTCAGCTTCAGCTGTTGACAAAGAGACACATTCCTGCTTGCGACTTGCCCAACTGACTGCACCTCCATTCAACATACACACAAAGCCGGAGGTAGATTTTCTGTCATCGATATTCCCTCCCCAATCAACATCAGTGTAGCACATGAGACGGAGTGATGCGGATCCAGCGATGCCTCCAAACTGGGGCCCTACGTGCCGCGTCCCCTGAAGGTAGCGCATGATGCGCTTCACGGCCTGCCAGTGAAGTGGACCGGGATTGGCCACAAACCGGCTCACCTGCCCAACAGCATGGGCTATATCTGGTCGGGTGGCGACCACGGCATACATCAGACTGCCCACTGTAGACTGATATGGGATGCCGAGCATGTCAGTTTTCTCCGCTTCGTTGGATGGGGACATGGAGGTGGAGAGTTTGCACTCCGAGCTCATGGGTGTGCTGGCAGGTTTGCAATCTGCCATGTCGTATCGTTTGAGGATGGAGTCGATGTATTTTGTCTGGTTCAGGCTGATGGTACCTGCTGCTCTGTCGCGCTTGATTGCAATTCCAAGATAGAAGTCAAGAGGACCCATGTCCTTCATCTTGAATCTGCTACTCAGCTGCCCCTTGAGATCGTCTAGCAGCTGCGTTGAAGAGGAGCATAGAATCAGGTCATCAACGTACAAGGCGACCAACATAGTCCCTTTGTCACTCTCATGCACGTACATGCTAGGGTCATTGTCGCAGTGCATGAAGGACTCCTTGGCCATGAAGGTGTCCATCTCCTGGTACCAAAGTCTTGGCGCTTGTTTTAGCCCATAGAGTGCCTTCACCAATCTACACACCTTGCCCTGAGGAGCATCAACCCCCTCCGGAACCTCCATCAATACCTCCTTGTCAAGTTTGCCGTAAAGGAAGGCTGTCTTGACATCCATCTGGTGGACCTCCATGTTCTCGGCAGCAGCAATGGCGAGCATTGACCGGATGGAGGCAAACGTCACAACTGGGGCAAAGGTCTCATCGTACTCTGCGCCAGGCCGTTGGGAGAACCCCTTTGCTACCACCCGTGCCTTGTACTTGTCTATCTTGCCATCCTGTTTCCTTTTTACTTTCAGCACCCACTTGGACCCCACAACGTGAGCCCCGGCAGGTCTGTCCACCAGCACCCA
>SZWC01017665.1:0-10768 GCA_023375785.1 Penium margaritaceum | reverse complement strand
CGCACTGACCGAACAGACCCAACAGGACCAAGCACGACAAAGGCGGTACGGTCGCAGGTCATGTGGTGAGTGGCCCCTGAGTCAATGATCCAGTGGCCACTCGCCTCACGACCTGTGGTGGTCACGGTACAACGAGCAACGGAGTACGCTGCCTCTGTTGGACACTCAACAGGTGTGGCAGGACAGCGGGACAATGCACGACGATGCGACTCATCCAACCACTCTGTGCTGTCAGACTCATCCTCACCAGGCGACGCAGCCCCCCCACAAGTACGACCACGTGCCACAAACACAGATGGACAGTCAGTCTGTGGACCAATCGGCTGTGACAGCACACTCGCACCTCCTTGTGAGCGAAGTGCCAGCAGTCGACGTAGCTCCGCGATGGTCTGGTCCCTCGGGTCCGGCGTGGTACTCCCCCCGGATGGCGGAGGATCTGCCGCCGGTGCTGCCCCCGAGGTCACTGCGGCACGGGCTGCTGCTCCAGTGCGGATCCGCTCCTCGTGGGCTGCCTGAAGACCGCGGGTGATCCTCGCCCAGTCCAGCTCCTGCTAACACTCAGTGTAGCGATGAGGTCCGTCGTAGTTGTAGCAACGGACCGCCCGTCCGGTGCCACCGGAAGGCTGCTGCGGTCCCCTCTTCTTCTTCCCCTTCTTCCCCTTCACGGCTGCCGCAGTGGCTGTCGGAGTAGCAGGGGAGGAAGCAGGAGAGGTAGAGGTGGAGCTGGTGGGGGTGAAGGTGGACGACGGTGTGGAAGGCGTAGAGGACGTCGCTCCCATTGCTGCTGCGGCCATGGCGCCCTGCCGATGCGCGCGGGCTACCTCGTCAGCTGTCGCGACCTGGATGAAGTAGCGCTGCGCCCAGGGCAACAGTTGCAGGGTGTCGGACATGGACGCGGGGACATCCTGGTCGAGGCGGGAGAAGGTGTCAGTGAGCTCGGGGCGCACTCCCAGCATGATGGTGTCCAACGCCCAGAGCTGAGAGCCGCCTCCGGTGCCCAGACGAGTGGACAAGCGCATGGCCCGACGCCAGTAATCAGCTGCTGACTCCGAGGATCCCTGATGAAGGGAGTGGAACTCGCGAAGGCGCGCTGACCGGGTCGCGTGAGTCTCCGCTGCAAAAAGGGTCAGCGCCAGCTCCTAGCCGCGGCGCGGGTCTGCGCCTGCTCCTGTCCCAGGCGCGCCCAGGAAGGGGCGGAAGTCGACCATTGTCTCCTGTGGAACTGCGTACAGTAGTCCACGCATGGCATGCGCTGCCGTCTGGGACTGGAGCGGATCAGCCGTCTGGTACTGGCTGTGGTAGTAGGGCCAGAATCCCTCTGAGTCTGCCCATACCTGAAACAACACCTCCCAACAGTCAAACCCCGCCTTGCTGTCGTAGCGAGGCGGGGAAGTCTCGAAGTCCTTGGGTCGTCGCTCCGTGGGGAGCTGGACCTCTGGTGGTGCTAGGAGCGGGCGTGGGAAGGGCATGAAAGGCATCAACGCTGCTCCTCCAGCGGCACCCGAGACCTGACGCGGGTCGGTCTGCTGCTGCTGCTGCTGCTGCTGTCCCCTCGGACTGGGCGCCGGTGTCTCAATGCGCAGGCTCCTCATCTGCTCCATCAGCCGGCAAAGCGCGTCCTCCCCAGTGGGAGGTGACGCCTGATCCCACTCCTCGACCATGGACTCTCGTCTCTGCGCAGGGGCGGCAGTGGGGCCAGCGGACTCCTGGGCCGATGGGCTTGCCTCTCTCTCTCTCCTAGGCTGATGTCCCGGTGTCCCAGACAGAGAGACCAAGGCATCGCGGATCTGTCGCAGCGTAGCTGACTGCTCATCCTGACGCTGGCGGAGTGACGACTGCTCCACCAGCAGGAAGTCAATCGCCTTTGAGCGTGGGCTGCGGCCCCCGCTCGTGACGGTGTCCTCCAGCTCCTTGCCCTTGGAGCTGCTCGGCTCCATGCTGAGGCGGTGCGAAAGTCGTCCGAACGCAGAACCGTCAGCGTTTCTCGCCGATTTAGGACGGTGGCAAAAGTCGACCTTCTGACCAAAAAATCGGCTAAGTGCTGAAAATTTAAAAATTTAAATTTTCACCACTAAAAATTGAAGGTTGTCCAAATGAAGCGAAATTTGGACCACAGAGGCGTCTGAGGATGCTGAAGACAATGGTGAAATTTTCGTCTTCAAAAAGTGGGGAAAAAGGCCAAAACGACCTGATTTTGTGCTCAGGCCGAAAAAATGAAAAATTCAAATCAGTGATGCGGAACGGTGAATGCTGGAGGCTACAGAGCTCCAAATGAGGCGAGAAAGGGCGCGATGGAAAGCTTGAGATCTAAGCTTTCCAACGAGCCATAGCGCGCAACTTTTGGTGGCTATTTGAGTCCGGCACAGGCGGGTGAAGAGAGGATGGCGGCTGACGCGATTTGCGTCTGCGGCTCCTCCACGTCCGTGCGGCTTCCAGGAAGCTGCACGGCTGGAGTCAGCACCTACAAAAGGTACTGGTGCCTCTGGTGCCTGAGTGGCCACGGCCGCCGCTGCTGCTGTTGCTCGCTGATGGTGCTGTTGCTCGCCCGGTTTGCGGCTCCAAGTCGCCACACGGGCGGCCTCGGACCGGCTGCTGCTGCGCGCAAGGGCTCCAACGGCCTCAAGCCGTTGTGGCACGCTGCAGCTGCAGCACGAACCTGCCGTTNGTGCACTTGTATCTCAAGCTTCAACTGAAGTAAATGCAGAGAGAAATAACAAATGACAGGTCCACACCATGAATAGCCGCCGTGGCTCACGGCGGGTGGCGCACACGGCGGTGCCTGTCAAACCTGAACCGGCCCAAAACCACTGTTTTGGCCATAATTCTGCGCACAAGCGTCCAAACGGAGCGCCGTCTGATCCTACGGATGCACAACAAAAAGAAAGACACAACGACTGGTCACACGCCTACGTCTGGGAACAGCCGGAGAGTGTAATAAAACAAACATGTAAATCAGCCTGGCAGGGCTGTCCACCGAGAAAATCCTGAAGACCTCCAAACGTAGTCCGTGGGCTGTGGGAGCGGTCTGGTACACTGGGTAGGCTGCCAGGCTGCCTCCAGCGGGTGGAGCATCACCTCAGGGAACTCTGTCTCCAGCTGGGTCCGCCTCAAGGATCTGCACGAGCATGGACACGGCCGAGTGGTCACAACCAACTGTACAACTGTGTATGACTGACAACATCACAACAACAACGTGCACCCTACCTAGATTACGGGGTAAGAACTGAGAGCGAGCGAGCAGCGAGCTCGACCTCGCTCTCGGCACTCCCCCACCGTGCTAGGAGTTGGCAAGCCCCCCCAAGGAATATCTTGCGGTCTAATGTCTCAAGTCACAACCAGCAAGGGCAAGATCCAGGATGAACCCGAGTACCGCTGTCGTAAACAATGTTTATCAAGGTACAAGATTGTGCCGATGCCATGGGCTGTTGCACGGTGGGTCTACTGATCACCAACCGCGATGGAGGCGCTGCCTGAAGATAGTCTTCTTGCTCAGTCACCTGCATCAGTGAGTGTGAAGTGTGCAACTGGCCAGAGGTCACCACATGCCATTAAACAACATTCCCCCATGACTCGCAGCCGACACACACGTAGACACACACACACAGGGAAAAGGGTCACAAGACGTGACACACGCTGGATTGTACACAAGAACACACGGCAAATAACTCAGCCAGGACCATCACGCATACAAAGAAGACCAACGGCGTGGACTGCTGCCTTAAAGATTGCTATTGAGTGCCTTTGTGAGGAAGTCAGCTCTCTGCTGTAGGGTGTCAACCCAGATGATCTGGACATCACCTGCAGTAACACGCTCACGCACAAAATGATGCTCAACATTGATATGCTTTGTGCGTGTGTGGTGCATGCCATCATGTTCCGCAATTGCCTTGGTGCTCTGGTTGTCACAGCGCAGTGTGATGCAACGTATGGGTACACGCAGCTGCCGCAAAAGTCGACATAACCAGATGCTTTCACACGTGCCTGTACCTAACACAACATACTCTGCTTCGCTGGAGCTGCAGGCCACGTATCCCTGCTTACCACTTTTCCACAAAAGAGCAGTTCCCCCAACAAGGAAAATGTAGCCAGTGCGGCTAAGGGCGTCATCATCGTGAGCCCAGTCACTGTCAGTGTAGCCATCCACTACCACACACGGCTGTGCCCGATAACAGAGACCTGTTCGAGCAGTGGACAACGCGTATTGCACAACACGCAAAGCTGCCTCCATATGTCGTGCACGAGTGCACTGGGAGAACTATGCAAGAAAGTTCACAGTGAAGGCGACGTCTGCTCTGGTCGTGGTTGCAAGATACATGAGAGACCCAATCAGGCACAAATAGTCGGTCACATCAACCGTCTCCCCCAACTTTGACACGTCCAGTGTCTTCAAGAGCCTTTGACCAGCTGGGGTCATGGGCGTGGATGCCGTGGGCACTGCTGTGAGCAAGGGAGCGAAGCGCTCACCAAGAGTACGAACGTACGCTGCTTGGTGGACATGGAGCACGCGCCGGGAGCGGTCGCGCTCGAGCTCCATCCCAAGGAAGACGCGGGCCGGCCCAAGGTCCTTCATTTTGTACGTCGACTGCAGCAGTGACTTGACCGCTTTGACAGCCTCCTTGCTGGGTGACGCAATTAGCAGGTCGTCGACATAGACAAGGATGACGACAAAGGGATCTGAGCCAGTGGTAACGAAGAGAGATGGGTCCACTGTGCTGCGCTTGTACCCACCTTTCTCCAGGGTTGATGTGATCTCCTGATTCCAGCACCGAGGTGTCTGCTTTAGGCAGTAGAGGGCCTTACGCAGACGCCAAACCCTGTTGGTGCCGTTGGAGAAGCCTGGAGGCTGGACCATGTAGATCTCCTCATCCAGCTGTCCGTGTAGGAAAGCGTTGTTCACGTCCATCTGCTCATGCTCCCAATCATGCTGAGCGACAAGGCTCAGCAGCGCTCATGGTATGGTGTAGCGCCCGGCTGGTGCAAAGGTCTCATGGAAGTCAATGCCAGGGACTTGTGAGAAGCCCTTTGTGGTAAGACGAGCCTTGTACTTGTCCACAGTACTATCGGGCTTATACTTGCGGCGAAACACCCACCGTGCATCAATGGCCTTGCGTCCTGGCGGCAGATCTACCAGCTCGTAGACAGCATGGTCATCCAGGACCTTAAGCTCTTCTCGCATGGCGGCTTCCCAGCGCTGAGCATCAGGGGCCATGCGGGCCTGCCGAGGTGTCGTGGGCTCAGCTGCAGGGGGAGCGACACCAAACGCGGCGTGACATTCTGCGATACTGCCCTGAGGGGCAGCGTCCAAAGCCCAGGCATGCTCTGCAGTGAGGAACGCATAGCCTAGAGCTAAGCTGGGATGCACGACTCCAGTGGCTAGGCCAAGTGCATCCAGACCCGTGGGCACAACAGGAGACTGGTCGGAGGGTGCAGAAGGGGGACGAGTGGAGGACGTGGCGGCTGTACTGGTGCGATGTGGAAGGAGGTGAAGACGCCCGCCGCGGACAAAAGGGGAGACAGGAGCAGGGCCGGTGGGCTCCTCAGACACGGGCGAGTCTGTGACAGGTTCGGATGATGGGACAGTGTCCGCCGGGCTGGTCGGAGCGGAGGCCATATGGACAGGGGACACAGACGAAGGAGCAGACGAAGACATGACAGGGGACGCCGGTGTGCTGGACAAGCTGGACGACGCGTGGGGAAGGGAGACCGACGTGGGAGGCGACTCTGACGACAGAGCTGGGTCCGAGGATGCGGGTTGTAAAGGAGCAACTGCAGGGCTTAGAGAGGCACCAGAACCAGGACCGACTGCCCCCCCCAGCCGAGAGAGCGGGCGGAGGGAGTCAACAGGAGGAAGGCGAGCAAGGTCGCGAAGAAAGACCGACTCAAAAAACAAGGCGTCGCGGGAGTCAACGACGCGCTGCCGCACGGGGTCCCAAAAGCGCCAGGCCTTAGATTGGGTAGAGACGCCCAAGAAAGGACAAAGACGACCGCGCTAGGCAAGTTTGCCATCGCGAAGATCATCGGGCAGCCACACAGCGACAATGCTCCCCCAGACACGAGCCAAACGTAGGTCGGCAGGGGTGCCAGACCAACGCTCGAAGGGCGTGACAGTGCGAGGAAGCAACCCATGGGGGACACGATTCCAGACCCACGTCATGTAATACATTGCCTCAAAGGCGAACAATGGCGGAAGACCGGACTCCGACAACAGGGTGCGGACACCGTCAGCGAGGGTGCGATTCCACCGCTCGGAGACACCATTCTGCCGGGGTGTGTAAGGAGCCGAAGTCTCTAGACACACGTCCTTAGACTCGAAGAAACGGGTAGTGGACCCAAGGAACTCACCGCCACGATCACTACGGAAGACACGCAGGGACCACTGACAGGCACGCTCAGCCTGGACAAGCCAGGTCGCAATGAGAGAATTGGCGTTGCTCTTCTGACGAAGAGCAAAGACCCAACAAAAACGGGCGAAGTCATCAGTGAGGCACAAGACATAACACCTCACATCCCCAAGCAGATCATGGGGAAGGGGCCCCATGACATCAGCATGCACACGGTCCAAGGGCTGAGAGGAACGCGACTCAGAGTTGGAGAAAGGGGTACGGTGCATCTTACCCTAGGCACAGTCAAGACACGAGACATGACAAGGAGAAGGGAAGGAAGACGGCGACAACCCAAGAGCAGGCTGAAGGCGGAGCATGCTGGTGATGGCATCAATATGGACATGCGCGAGGTGACGATGCAAGAGGCAGACATGCTCAGGGGAAAGAGAGGGTGCAACATGAGCAAGTGCAGAACCTACGGCGGGGGTTGGAGGGAGAAGGAGTAGCACACGATAGAGTTTGTCACACTTAAGGCCACGCAAGACAACACGGCCAGACGAACGAAGACGGACGGTGCCAATGCTGCGACTAGCAGAGAAGTCCATGCCTTGATCATCCAGGGACGGCACCGACAGCAGGCTAAGTTCCAACGAGGGAACATAGAGCATGTCAGGCAAGAACAGCACACCACTGAGGCCGACAAAACGAACGACACCAACACCCTGAACGGGGAGAAGCTGACCAGACCCGGTATGCACAAAGCGAACAGGACCAACCGGGCCCAACGAGACGAACGATGACCGAACAGACGTCATGTGATGGGAGGCCCCGAAATGGAGAATCCAAAAGCCACACGACGCACGGACAGGACCAAGAACACCACATGTCGCCACGGTACCAACAGGGAACGTAGAGAGGGAGGACGGATCACAGGCAGCAAGACAGCGGGGCAGCACAACAGACTGCCAGTGCTCGACCCAAGGAACAGAGACGCAAACGGACCCAAGCACATGACCGGGGGGGTCCCCACGAAGCGTAGAATCAGTCTGACAAGTAAGACCTCTGGCCACAGATGCACTACTCTCACCTCCCTGATCGCGAAGGCGCAGGAGCTGCAGAAGAGACTGCTCCAGCTGACGCTCGCCATCGCCAGAGACCAAAGGGGCAGGAGACGGAGCCGACCCCCCCGAGGGTGGAGGAAAACACGGCGGAGCTGTGTAGCCAGAGGAAGGAGGGCCGACGTATGCAGGTACACCATAGGGCGGCGGCCAGCCCGACGGGAACAAAACCAGAGGTGGAGCAGGAGGGACACCAGCGATGGAGTAGGCCCGTGCGTAGGAGGTGGAAGTGGAGGCCGAGGAGGAGACAGAGCTAGAGCCGGAGCTGGACGTCGTGGAGGCACCGGAAGTGCGAGCCCAATGAGCACGCATAGCGCAAGCAAGACGCAGGTCATCTGGGGGAGCGGGGCACACCCACGCGAAGCTATCGGCGGACCTGCAGTTCCAGCAGACCACGGCGCCAGGCACACGAGTAGGAGCGGCAGGGGGCTTTTCCTTGCCCTTACCCTTGCTGCGACCCTTGCCTCGACCACGCCCCTGGGCGGCAAGGACCGACGCAGTAGAGGCTGCCGAGGAAGAGGAGGAGGAAGAGGACGTCGAAGTTGAGGAGGGTGACGAGGTGGTGGTGATCGCAGCGACATCAGTGACGGAGGAGTGGTGCAGCCGACGGTTCTACAGACTAGCCCACCAGGCGGCAAGGCGATCGGCAGCGAAATCCCAAAGAGCACCGACGCCGGGAAGAGACTTCGGTGGGACAGAATGCGAGACAAGGCACTGTAGCTCAGCAGGGGTGACGTCACGAAGGAGGTCAGAGAGCTCAGGGATGAGCCCGTTGACCATAGTGAGGACGGCCGATAACTGGCCGGGGGCCGCATCCCCCAGCTCACGAAGGAGTTTGAGACCGCGCGCCCAATAGGCGTCAGCACACTCATCGAAGTGCATGAGGAGCGTGTTAAATTTGACCATCAGGGCGCTCTGAGAGGCCTGACCGGTGAAGGTGGTGCGACGAAGAAGCATGGAATAGGCACCAATTGGATCTACTGGGCGCCCAGCTGAGGGGTCAGCATTGAATGTGCCAACGTCATCAATTAGGTGCTCAGGCGCCGCGGCAATGAGAGCACGGACGGCGCGGGCAGCTTCAGCAAGGACGGGGATGAAGGAGGAGGAAGGGTCAGGGGAGGAGTAATACTCCCAGAGACGTTCCCCTTGAGCCCAGGCGCTAAAGCGCACCTCCCAGGAGGAGAATGGGAGACTGGAGGTGAGAACTGGGGGCTGAGAGAAAAAGTCATGCTGGCGGGGTGCTGTGACAGCAGAGGCAGCTGAAGCATTAGCAGCAGAGGTCTGGGCACAGGAAGAGGTGGAAGAGGGGGCACTAGAGCCGGTGCCAGCAGTGGAGCCAGCAGACGAGACAGCAGAGGCGGTAGGAAGACGCTTAAGCACGAGGGCAGCAACTCCGTCAGCAAATGCTGCGCGGTTGTCCTCAGCGAGCTTGAGGCGGTCCTCAGCTTCACGATGGGCCTCAAGAGCTCAGTTGAGCTGCCGTTGCAGGTCTGCTATGACCGAATCTTCGTCACCCGGCATGGTGACGAAGAAGGGGCTCTGCCAAAAAATTTCGGCAGAGTTTCCCCCGCCCCAGTGGGCATGGAAAAACTGAGATGGGCACACGCAGACAGTGCTGCAGGACGGTTCCCAGCCCCAGGGCAGCCCAGAACAATAGGAGCAGAAAGAGCAGGAGATGCAAGGCAGGCAAGGTGCACGCTCAAGAGGAGGGAGGAGGGCGCAGAAAAACAAGGAGAGGTGGAATAGCAGCAGATGCAGCGGCTGAGAGAAGAAAGGTCAGGGCGCCAGTCACAGTGGTTGCGCCCAGAGTGATGAACACAGCACAGAATGAGACAGCTGCAGTCACTAGACTGACGGGCACAGATGACGAGGACGATGCAGATGTGGCTGCTGCAATTGTGGAGGTACAAACAGCTGCTAAGGTGGCCGCTGTGGCAGATGCAGCAGAGGAGGTGGCGGAGGCGACAGCAGCTGCAGCAGCCGATACCTGGGTGCCAATGTCAGCAGCAGCTGCCGCAACAGGACCAAGTACCACGGCGGCCTCGGTGTAGGATTCGGAGGCACGTCCAACTGAAGTCGACGCTGGGGCACGTGCTGCCCGGGCCGCCGCTGCGAAGGTTGCTGCTGACGCCGCGGCTGCGTTTATGACCGCGGGTGCAGCACGAGTGAGCGCGTTGGCGAGGTAGACGGTGTCGCGACGGAGAGCGGCGTGAAGGTCGGCCGCGGCAGATGCGTAGGCAGCAAAGTCAGCACCCTCCCAGAACCAGCGATAGGTGTGAGGGGATGGAGGGCTTACCGGATTATGGTGGGGAAAGGCAGAGGAGTCAGACACAGGGCTCCCGCCTCTGGTGCGAGGCCGTCGTCGCTCACGGGGTGACACCCGCCGCTCCTCATGGGCGGCCTCGGCGGGGGCGGAGTCGTAAGGCTCGTGCTGCGCCAGCGTGACCGCTGCCGCCACCAAGGTGGCAGGAACAGACGGAGAGAGCTGCTTCTGCCAAAGCCGCTGCGGTGTGCTGAAAGAGGCAGTTGGGACAGGCACGGGCGGAGAGACACGCTGCGGCTACAGCCGTGTCTGCTGCTGACGGGGTAACGCGGATGTTGCTGGCAAGAGGCCAACTGCTACACGGCCAACTGCTCCGCGGCCAGCTATGGAGCGGGACAGTCGAGGCCCAGTGCTGCGGAATGCGGGGCACGGACGTAGGTCCAGCCCGGGATAGAAGTTCGGATGCTGGCTGGGTAGAGTGCCGCAGCAGGATAGAGAGCCGCAGCAGGGCAGGGGTAGATCCGCCACCGTCAAATGGCGACGGCGGGCAGGCGGGGCTGACGTAGAGGAAACCGGCTGCCGCATGCGAACTGCTGCAGCCTAGGCTCCACTAAGGCTGCGAGGGAAGGAGGCAGCTGCAAGAGAGCAGCGTAGAGTGCGGAAGTGACGTCGATAGTAGAGGCCACGGCGGAAATGCCGACCCCGGTCCCTAGGATGAGCCGACGGTTCTATGCGTCGCACTCGTCTGCACTGGCGTTGCTTCCCCCACGCTGCTCTGATACCAGTAGGAGGCGGCGAGCAACCTAGAAGCAAGAAACATGGGGAGCAGCAAGTGTATTAGGCAAGACAGCCATGGATGGAGAGGTCGACATTGAGTGAGAAGTCGCTCAAAGATTGAGTCACACCGTGCACACTACCTAGGTGACGAGGTAAGAATCGAGAGCGAGCGAGCAGCGAGCTCGATCTCGCTCTCGGCACTCCCCCACCGTGATAGGTGTTGGCAAGCCCCCCCAAGGAATATCTTGCTGTCTAACATCTCGAGTCACAACCAGCAAGGGCAAGAT
>SZWC01017664.1:37435-48243 GCA_023375785.1 Penium margaritaceum | reverse complement strand
ATGGCATCAGTTCGTGTCATGAGTGACACGCCCGGACTGCCACATGCTCGGCCTGTGAGGGTCCGAGAACAGGAGAAGCCGGCACAAAGCAGCAAGCAAGGTGGGGTGGGGAACAATGAGGTGGGTGATGGTGTTGATAAGGAGCCAGGTGTTGCCGGTGCCAATGCAAGTAGTGTTGTGGGTGAGAGGGAGAACAATGAGGGTGAGAAGGAGCAGGACGTGGACAAGGAGGGAGAGGAGGAGCATGAGGAGGGGGCCGCCAGTGCTGCTGGAGCAGATGGAGACGACGAGGTCATGGAGGACCTTGCCACGTCACCACGACAGAAGCAGACCTCAACGGCAGCATCTAGGGCTGGAAAAGGCACACCCCCAACTACATCAAAAGCTGCTAAACGCACGGCTGCTGTGGCAGCTAGCAAGGGTGCAAAGCGCAAGCCAGCAGCCAAGAAATAGCTCTTGCATGGTAGTGGTCCCATTGCCTGATAATGCTACATTGTTCACTATGACATGATTCTTCTTTGTGAGCTACCTTGTCAACCTAAACCACTCTTTCAAAGTACTGTTCTCTTTCTGTCAATCCCACTTTGCATTATCTTTCCTTGTCTTTCCTCTTTGCATGCTCAGATATGGCTCTCAGTGTAGGTGCACTGTTATCCTGAACATGGTTGTTAATGTAAATGTGAATGTTAGCAATTGCTTGTTTCAGCTTTGAAGAACACATGTACAAGTAACACATGTAATTTTACAGTTGAAATGGCTATACATTTAGTCTCCTCACACCGTGGGTGCTGTGAGGGTATGGAACATAGTAAAACATGGCTATACACCATTTTTGTCAGGATTGAGGAAAGGGTTAAATTTTTTACTTCCATGTATTGCCTCGGATTTGGGGGGGTTCACTGTTGTTTGGGAAGTTTGGAGCCACCCCCCCCCCATCCCCCCCCCCACCCCTTGCGGGAGACGTCGATGTCCCCTGGCCCTAATCCATCGATGGGTCGATGTCCATCGATGGACATCGATGTTCGATGGGCAGAGGTCAACACTGACTTGCACATACTTGCAATTACTTACGTGCACTTACGCAAACTTACGCGCACTTACATGTGCTTACAAAAACGTACACACACTTACACGTGGTTCCACACACTTACACGCGCTTACACACACTTACACATACTTACACGCACTTGCCCACACTTACACACACTTATATGCACTTTCACGTACTTATACGCACATACACGCACTTACACAGACTTACACGCACTTACGTGCACGTACACATACTTATACATACTTACACACACTTACACGCACTTACATGCACTTACACGTAGTAACACATACTTACACATACATGAACTTACACGCACTTACATGCACTTACCCACATGTATGCGCACTTACACGCACGTACACGCACTTACAAGTACTCACTCGCACGTACACGTACTTACACACACTTACACGTTCTTGCACGCACTTACACGCACTTATACGTACTTACACACAGTTATACATAGATGCACGCAGTTACATGCACGTACACATACTTACACACCCTTACAAGCACTTACACATACATACACACACTTACACACACTTACACGCACTTACACACCATTATATGCACTTACACGTACTTACACATGGTTACACGCAGTTACACATAGTTACACATACTTACACGCACGTATACGTATTTACACGCATGTACACACACTTACCCACACTTATACACACTTATATGCACTTCCACGCACTTACACGCACTTACACCCACTTACACGTACTTACACGCACTTACACATACTAACACGCACTTACACATACTTACACACATTTATAAGCTTTTACATGCACGTACACACACTTACATACACTTACACACACGTATATGCACTTCCATGTACTTACAGGCACTTACATGCGGTTACACGCAGTAATACGTACCTACACGCACTTATACACATTTACACGCACTTACACATACTTATGCACACTTATACGCAATTATACGTACTTCCACATACTTACACGCACTTACACGCACTTACACATAGTCACACGCAATTACGCATATATACACACAGTTACATGCACTTACATGCACTTACACGCACTTAGACGCAGTTACATGCACTTACACACACTTACACACACTTACACGTACTTACATGTAGTTATATGTACTTACATGCACTTACATGTAGTTTTATATACTTACATGCACTTACATGCACTTACACGCACTTACACATACTCACACGCACTTACACACACTTATACACATGTACATGTACTTACACCCACTTACACGCACTTACATGCACTCACATGCACTTACACACACTTACACGTTATTGTACGTACTCATCCACACTTACACGTACTTACGCATAGTTATACGCACTTATACGCACCTACACAAATTTACACGCACTTACACTTAGTTACACACACTTACACACACTAACACACACCTATACGCACTTGCACATTATAAGACGCATTTACACGCATCTACACACACTTACACATACTTACAATCACTTCTATGTACTTACGCACACGTACACGCACGTATATGTACCTACACGTACGTACACGCACTTACACTCACTTACATGTACATACACACACTTACACATACGTTCACGCACTGACACACACTTACACACACTTACAGGCACTTACACGCACTTACACATACTTACGCGCACTTACACACACTTATACATACTTACATGCACTTACACGTACTTACATGCACTTGCATGCACTTACACGTACTTACACGTACTTACAAGCACTCATACCCATGTCCACGCACTGAGACGCACTTACACGCACTTACACACACTCACATATACTTGTACAAACTTACACACACTTCCACGCAGTTACACATGGTTACACGTACTTACACGTACTTATAAGCACTTACACGTACTTACACACACTTACACACACTTACATGCACTTATGTGTACTCATACGCACTTAAACGTAGTTGCAAGCAGTTACATGCAGTTACATGTACTTACACGCACTTATACACATTTTTACGTACTTACACACACTTACACGCACTTATATGCACTTTCACATACTTATACACACTAACATGCACTTACACACACTTACACACACTTAGGCGCACTTACACGCACTTACACACAATAACACGCACTTACACGTACTTACGTGTACTTACACACACTCACACGCACTTGTACACAGTTATACGCACTTACATGCACTTACACGCACTTACACATACTTACAAGCACTTACACGCAGTTTCATGCAGTTACACACACTTACACGCACTTACACGCACTTACACACAATAACACGCACTTACACGTACTTACGTGTACTTACACACACTTACACGCACTTGTACACAGTTATACGCACTTACATGCACTTACACGCACTTACACATACTTACAAGCACTTACATGCAGTTTCATGCACTTACACACACTTACACGCACTTACATGTACTTACACACACTTGCACACACTAACACACACTTCCACACACTTACACGCACCTACATGCACTTACACGCACTTATACGTACTTACACACACTTACGCATACTTACACGTACTTACACGTAATAACATGTACTTACATGCACTTACACGCACTTACACATAGTTATACGCACTTATATGTACCTACACACAGTTACACGCACTTGAAATTACACACACTTACACGCAGTTAAATGTACTTACACGTACTTACACACACTTCCACGCACTTACATGCACCTACACGCACATACACGCACTTACACGCACTTACACGTACTTATACGCACGTACACGCAATTACACGTAGTTAGACATACTTCTTCGTACTTACACACACTAACATGCACTTACACACACTTACATGTACTTACACACATGCACATACACTTACACGTACTTACACGCACTTACACACACTTACATGCACTTACACGTACTTACGCATACTTATATACACTTACAATCACTTACGTGCACGTTTGCACACGTACGTGAACTTATCCGTACTGACACGCACTTACACGTACTTGCACGCACTTACACGTGATTATACGCACTTACATGCACTTACACACACGTACCCACACTTACTTTCACTTACACACACTTACATATACATACTCGGACTTACAAGCACTAACATGCATTTACACACACTTATACACACTTACACACACGTATACACAGTTTCATGTACTTACGCACACTTACGTGCACTTACATGCACTTATACGTACTTATATGCACTTACATGCACTTACATGCACCTACACACACATACACACACTTATACGCACTTACCCACACTTACACGCACTTACGTGTACTGACACGCACTGATACGCACTTACACACACTTAAATGTACTTACATGCACTTACACGTACTTACAAACACTTACACACACTTACGCACACTTACATAAAGTTACATGCAGTTACACACAGTTATAGCCAGTTACAAGCACGTACTCATACTCACAAGCACTTACACACTCTTACAAGTACTTGCACGCACTTGCACACACTTACATGTACTTGCACGTACTTACACGCACTTACACATACTTACACGCAGTTAGATGCAGTTATACACAGTTACACGCACTTACACACACTTACACGCACTTACACACACTTACACATACTTGCACGCACTTACATGCACTTACACATACTTACACGCAGTTAGATGCAGTAATACACAGTTACACACACTTACACGCACCTACATGCACTTACACGCACGTACACGTACTTACACCCACTTATACGCACTCTTACACACTTACACATACTTATACATACTTATACGCACTTATAGGCACCTAAATACAGTTATACACACTTACAAACACTTACACGTACTTACATGTGGTTACACGTACTTATGCGCACTTACACGTACTTACACACAGTTACACGTACTTACATGCTGTTACATATACCTGTACGTACTTACACACACTTACACATAACTACATGCACTTATACACACTTACACACACTTACACGTAGTAACACACAGTTATGCATACTTACACATACTTACATGCACTTACATGAACTTGTACATACTTACACGCACTCACACATAGTTAAACGCACCTACACACACTTACACATACTTACACACACTAACATGCACTTATACACAATTTCACGCACGTACACGCGCTTACATACACTTACACACACTTACACGTACTTACACATACTTACACGCACTTGCACACACTAACACGTACTTGCACGTACTTACAAGCACTTACACGCACTTACACGCACTTATATGTACTTACATGCACTTACACCCACTTACACGCACTTATGCTCACTTACGCACACTTACATGCACTTACACGCCCTTACACACACTTATACACACTTACACGCAGTTACACGCAATTACAAATTTTTGCACACAGTGACATGCACTTACACGCACTTATATGCACTTACAAGCACTTACACACACGTATACGCACTTACACCCACTTACACACACTTACCCGCTCTTATACCCACGTACACGCACTTACAAGCACTTACATGCACTTGCACACACTTACATGCAGTTACACATAGTTCCATGCACTTACACGTACTTACACATACTTACAATCACTTACATACACTTACGTGTACTTACGCACACTTACACGTACTTACACACACTTACACATACTTATACGCAGTTACACGTACTTACACGCACTTACACGTTGTTACACACACTTACACGTACTTACACGTACTTACCCGCACTTACACGTACTTACACACACTTAGACATACTTAAATGTACTTACACGCACTTACACGCACTTACACGCACTTACATGCACTTGCACGCACCTGCACACAATTACACATACTTACACGCACTTACACGCACTTACAAGCACACACAATTACACGCACTTACACGTACTTACATGCACTTACACGGACCTACAGGCACTTACGTACACTTGCATATACATACACGCACTTGCACGCACTTACACCCATGTACACGCACTTACACACACTTACACGTACTTATACACACTAACACGCACTTACACGCACTTACACGCACTTGCATGAACTTGCAAGAACTTGCACGTACTTACACGTACTTACATGAACTCACACGCACTTACACATACTTATACGCACTTACACACACTTATATGTACTCACACACACTTCCACACACTTACACGCACTTACAATCACTTACATGTACTTACCCAAACGTACGCATACATATACGCACTTACACTCACTTACATGCACATACACGCACTTACACGTAGATATACACACTTACACGTGGATATACGCACTTACATGCATTTACACGCACTTACACACACTTACAGGCACTTACATGTACTTACATACACTTACACACACTTACAAGTACTTACACATATGTAGATGTACGTATACATACTTACACATACTTATACACACGTACACGCACTTACATGTACTTACGTGTACTTTCGCGCACCTACACACACTTACACGCACTTACGCATGCTTACATATACGTATACATACTTATATTCACTTACACGCACTTACATGCACTTACACGTACTTACATACACTTACACAAACTTATGCACACATACACGCACTTATACACATCTGCACGTACTTACATGCACTTACACGCACTTACATGTACTTACAAACACATACATACCCTGACACGCACGGACATGCAGTTACATGCACTTACACGTAGTTATACACATTTACACGTACGTACATGCACTTCCAAGCACTTACACACACATACACATACTTAGAAGTACTTACACACACTTACACGCACTTACACGCAATTACACATACTTACACATACTTACAAGCAGTTACACGCAGTTGCACATTGTTACACTCACTTACACATACTTACATGCACTTACACGCACGTACACGCACGTACACGCAATTACACGCACTCTTGGACACTTACACGCACTTACACTCACTTGTACGTACTTACACGCACTTACACAGAGTTACACGCACTTCCACACACTTCCACGTACTTACACGCACTTACACATACTTACGTGCATTTACACATACTTACACGCACTTACATGTACTTACATGCAGTTACATGCACTTACGCACACTTAGACATTGTTACATGCACTTACACGCAATTACATGCACTTACAAGCAGTAACACGCAGATACACACACTTACACGTACTTACATGTCCTTACACGCACTTACACATACTTACACGCACTCACACGCACTTACACACACTTACACATACTTCGACATACTTACACGTACTTGCACGTCCTTATAAAAAATTACACAAACGTACACGCACTTACATTTACTTACACACACTTACACACACTTACAGGCACTTGCACGTACTTACACGCACTTACACGTACTTACAAGTACTTGTACATACTTACACAAACTGATATGCGCTTACCTGCACTTACATCCACTAATACACACTTACGCTCACTTACACACACTTACACGTAGTTAAACACACTTACATGCCCTTACACACACTTACACGTACTTACACGCAGTTACATGCAGTTACACATTTTTGCACACACTTATACGCAGTTACACACACATACACGCACTTACAAGCACTTACACACACTTACATGCACTTACACGCACTTACCCGCACTTACACATACTTAGGCACACTTACAAGCACTCATACCTACTTACACATACTCACATGCACTTACACGCACTTACACGCAGTTACACACAGTTGCATGTACTTACACGTACTAACACGCACTTATAATCACGTATGTGCACTTACGCGTACTTACACAATACTACACGTACTTACACGTACTTACACGAAGTTACACATACCTACACGCACTTACAATCACTTACGTGCACGTACACTCACGTACACGTACTTACACGTCCTTACACGCACTTACAAGCACTTACACGCACTTACACGTACCTACACCCACTTACACGTTCTTTCACGCACTTACACACACTTAAACGCACTTATAAGCACACACAATTACACGCACTTACACGTACTTACATGCACTTACATGCACTTACAGGCACTTACACGTACTTACACGCACTTACAAACACTTACATGTATATACACGAACTTGCACATACTTACATGCACGTACACGCACTTACATGCACTTACACGCACTTACACGCACTTACACACACTTACACGTACTTACACGCACTTACACACACTTGCATGCACTTGCACGCACTTGCACACACTTACACGCACTCACATGCAATTACACGTACTCACACATACTTACACACACTTAAACACACTTACACGCACTTACACGCACTTACACACACGTACACACAGTTACACGCAGTTACATGCAGTTACACATATTTATACGTTCTTACACGCACGTACACGCACTTACAAGCACTTATACAGACGTACACACACTTACATGCACTTACACACACTTACATGCACTCACACACACTTACACGTACTTACACAAACTTACACGCAGTTACACGTACTTACACGCACTTACACACGGTTATACTTACTTACACACACTTACACACACTTATACGCACTTACACAGACTTACACGTACTTACACATACTTACACACACTTACACGAACTTACACGCACTTACACGCACTTACACGCACTTACACACACTTACACGCACTTACACACACTTACAAGCACACACAATTACACGCACTTACACGTACTTACACGCACTTATACGTACTTACACACACTTGCACGTACTTACATGCACTTGTACGTACTTATATGCACGTACACGCACTTACAAGTACTTACACGCACTTACACGCACTTACACGCACTTGCATGCAATTGCACGTACTTGCACGCACTCACACATACTTACATGCACTTACACACACTTACACACACTTACACATACATACACAAACTTACACGCACTTACATGCACTTACACAAACTTACACGTACTTACACGCACTTAGACGCACTTATATGAACTTACACACACTTACACGCACTTATACACACTCACGCTTACTAACGTGCACTTACACGCACTTACACACACTTACACGTCCTTACACACACTTACACGTTCTTACACGCAGTTACACATACTTATACACCTTTACAGCCATTTACATGCACTTATACGTACTTACACGCACTTACAAGCACATACACACACTTTCTCGCACTTACACGCACTTCCACAAACTCACACACGCTGACATGAACTTACATGCACTTACAAGCACTTACACGCACTCACACGCACTTACACGTACTTACACATACTTACACACAGTTACACGCACTTACACGCACTTACACGTACTTACACGTACTTATAATCACTTACGTGCACTTACGTGGACTTGCGCACACTAACACGCACTTACATGCACTTACACTCACTTACACATGCTTACACACACTTACAAACACTTACACATGGTTACACTAACTTTCACGTACTTACACATACTTATACGCACTTACACGCACTTGCACGCACTTATACATACTTACACACACATACACATAATTACACGCACTTACATGTACCTACACGCACTTACACGCACCTACAAGCACACGCTGTTACATGCACTTACATGCACTTACACGTACGTACACACACTTGCACACACATACACACACTTACACAGAATTACACGCACTTACACACACTTACACGAACTGACACACACTTGCACGTACTTAAACACACTTACACGAACTTACACGCACTAACATGTACTTATACGCACTTAGACGTACTTTCACGTACTTGCACGTACTTGTACGCACTTACACGCACTTATACACACTTACACGCACTTACACATACTTACACGTACTTACACGTACTTACACGCACTTACACGCACGCATTTACACGCTCGCACTTACGTGCATATACATGCACTTACACGTAATTACACGTACTTACACGCACTTACACGCACTTACACGCACTTACACATACTTACACGCACTTACACGCACTTGCATACACTTATTTACACTTACACGCACTTACATGAACTTACACGCACTTACACGCACTTACACGCACTTACACACACTTACACATACTTACACACATTTACACACTCACATGCACTTACATGAACTTACACGCACTTACGCGCACTTACATGCACTTACACGTACGCACTTACACGCACGCACTTAAGTGCATTTAATCTCACTTACACGGAATTGCACGCACTTACACGTACTTACATACACTTACACACAATTTCACGCACTTACATGTACTTACACGCACATAAATGCAATTACATGCACTTACACTTACTTGTGCACACTTACGTTCGCTTACACGCACTTATACACACTTACACACACTTACACATACTTGTACCCACTTACACGCACTTACATGTGCTTACACATATTTACACACACTTGCACGTACTTACACACACTAACATGCACTTACACACACTTACATGCACTTACACGCACTTACATGTACTTACAAGGACGTACACCCACTTCTATGCACTTACACATACTTACACGTACTTACATGCACTTACAAGTCTTACATACACTTACACGCACTTATACGCACTTATAAGCACTTACATCTACATACACCCACTTACACGCACTTACACTCACTTGCATGCACTTGCAAGCACATGCTGTTACATGCATATACACACACTTACATGCACTTACAC
>SZWC01017664.1:13675-25924 GCA_023375785.1 Penium margaritaceum | reverse complement strand
CACACACTTACACACACCTACACACACTTACACCCACTTACACGTACTTTCACGTACTTACACGTACTTACACACTTGCACGCACTTACACACACTTACATGCACTTGCACACACTTACATGCACTTATACATACTTACACACACTTACAAGTTTTTCTACGCACGTATATGTACTTACACATACTTACACACACTTACATGCACTTACATGTACTTACATACACTTACACGTACTGACGCACTTACACGCACTTAAATGCACTTGCACGAACTTGCAAGTACACACATTTATACGCATATACACTTACTTACACGCACTTACACGCACTTATGCATACTTAGACGCACTTATGCGTACTAACACGCACTTACACGCATTTATACACACATACACACAATTATACGCACTTACACGCACTTACACGCACTTGCATGCACTTGTAAGCACACACAGTTACACACAAATACACACACGTACATGCACTTGCACGCACTTACACGTAATTAGACACACTTACACGCAGTTATATGCAGTTACATGCACTTACATGCACTTACACTCACTTACAATCACTTATGCGCACTTACACGCACTTCCACGCACTTACACGCAGTTACACACAGTTACACGTACTTACATGCAGTTACACACAGTTTTTCACACTTACACACACTTACATGCAGTTACAAGCACTTACACGTACTTACACGCACTTACATGGACTAACACGCACTTACACGCAGTTACGTACAGTTACACGCACTTACACATACTTAGACGCACTTGCAATCATTTACGTGCACTTACGCGCACTTACGCGCACTTACACGCACTTACATGCACTTACACGTTCTTACATGCACTTGTATGCACTTCCACATGGTTACACATACTCTTACACACTTACATGCACTTACACGGACTTACATGCACGTACATGCACGTACACACACTTACACGCACTTACACACACTTACACGCACTTACACGCACTTACACGCACCTACATGCACTTGCACGTACTTACACGTACTTACACGCACGTACAAACACACGCACTTACATGCACTTACATGCACTTACATGCGGTTACACGCACTTACACGCACCTACATGCACTTGCACGTACTTACACGTACTTACACGCACGTACAAACACACGCACTTACATGCACTTACATGCACTTACATGCGGTTACACGCACTTACACATACTTACACGCACTTACATGCACTTACACACACTTATAGGCACTTGCACGTACTTACACGCACGTACACACACTTACACACACTAACACGCACTTACATATATTTACACCCACTTACACGTACTTACACACACTGAGACACACTTGCACACACTTGCACGTACTTGCACACACATACACGTACTTTGTGCATAAACCTTGTGCATAAACTTTGTGCATGAACAGTGTGCATAAACATTGTGCATAAACGTTGTGCATAAACGTTGTACATAAACTTTGTGCATAAACTTTGTGCATAAACTTTGTGCAGAAATTTTGTGCATAAGCTTTCTGCATAAACATTGTGCATAAACGTTATGCATAAACGTTGTGCATAAACTTTGTGCATAAACATTGTGAATTAACTTTGTGCGTAAACTTTCTGCATAAACTTTGTGCATAAACTTTGTGCATAAACGTTTTGCATAAACCTTGTGCACAAACTTTGAGCATAAACTTGATGTATAAACTTTGTGCACAAACGTTATGCATAAACTTTGTGCATAAACTTTGTGCATAAACTTTGCGCATTAATGTTTTGCATAAACTATGTGCATACACTTAGTGCATAAACTTGGTGCATAAACTTTCTGCATAAACTTTGTGCATAGACTTTGTGCATAAACGTTTTGCATAAACTTTGCGCATAAACTTTGTGCATAGACTTTGTGCATAAACGTTTTGCATAAACTTTGCGCATAAACTTTGTGCATAGACTTTGTGCATAAACGTTTTGCATAAACTTTGCGCATAAACTTTGTGCATAGACTTTGTGCATAAACGTTTTGCATAAACTTTGCGCATAAACTTTGTGCATAGACTTTGTGCATAAACGTTTTGCATAAACTTTGCGCATAAACTTTGTGCATAGACTTTGTGCATAAACGTTTTGCATAAACTTTGCGCATAAACTTTGTGCATAGACTTTGTGCATAAACGTTTTGCATAAACTTTGCGCATAAACTTTGTGCATAGACTTTGTGCATAAACGTTTTGCATAAACTTTGCGCATAAACTTTGTGCATAGACTTTGTGCATAAACGTTTTGCATAAACTTTGCGCATAAACTTTGTGCATAGACTTTGTGCATAAACGTTTTGCATAAACTTTGCGCATAAACTTTGTGCATAGACTTTGTGCATAAACGTTTTGCATAAACTTTGCGCATAAACTTTGTGCATAGACTTTGTGCATAAACGTTTTGCATAAACTTTGCGCATAAACTTTGTGCATAGACTTTGTGCATAAACGTTTTGCATAAACTTTGCGCATAAACTTTGTGCATAGACTTTGTGCATAAACGTTTTGCATAAACTTTGCGCATAAACTTTGTGCATAGACTTTGTGCATAAACGTTTTGCATAAACTTTGCGCATAAACTTTGTGCATAGACTTTGTGCATAAACGTTTTGCATAAACTTTGCGCATAAACTTTGTGCATAGACTTTGTGCATAAACGTTTTGCATAAACTTTGCGCATAAACTTTGTGCATAGACTTTGTGCATAAACGTTTTGCATAAACTTTGCGCATAAACTTTGTGCATAGACTTTGTGCATAAACGTTTTGCATAAACTTTGCGCATAAACTTTGTGCATAGACTTTGTGCATAAACGTTTTGCATAAACTTTGCGCATAAACTTTGTGCATAGACTTTGTGCATAAACGTTTTGCATAAACTTTGCGCATAAACTTTGTGCATAGACTTTGTGCATAAACGTTTTGCATAAACTTTGCGCATAAACTTTGTGCATAGACTTTGTGCATAAACGTTTTGCATAAACTTTGCGCATAAACTTTGTGCATAGACTTTGTGCATAAACGTTTTGCATAAACTTTGCGCATAAACTTTGTGCATAGACTTTGTGCATAAACGTTTTGCATAAACTTTGCGCATAAACTTTGTGCATAGACTTTGTGCATAAACGTTTTGCATAAACTTTGCGCATAAACTTTGTGCATAGACTTTGTGCATAAACGTTTTGCATAAACTTTGCGCATAAACTTTGTGCATAGACTTTGTGCATAAACGTTTTGCATAAACTTTGCGCATAAACTTTGTGCATAGACTTTGTGCATAAACGTTTTTCATAAACTTTATGCACAAACGTTGTGCAGATACTTTGTGCATAGAATTTGTGCATAAATTGTGTGCATAACGTTTGTACCTAAACTTTGTGCAAAAACTTTGTGTCTAACGTTTGTGCAAAGACTTTGTGCATAAACGTTGTGCACAAACGTTGTGTATAAACTTTGTGCATAAACTTTGTGCATAGACTTTGTTCCAAACCGTTGTGCAGAAACTTTGTGCATAAGCATTGTGCATTAACTTTATGCATAAACTTTATGCATAAAATTATCACATAAACTTTGTGCATACGTTTTGTGCATAAACGTTGTGTACAAAAGCTGTGCATAACGTTTGTGCATAAACTTTGTGCATAAACTTTGTGAATAAACATTGTGCATAAAATTCGTGCATAAACTTTGTGCATAAACGTTGTGAATAAGTAATGTGCATAAACTTGGTGCATAAACTTTCTGCATAAACTTTGTGCATAAACTTTGTGAAAAAACTTTGTGCATATCCCTTGTGCATAAATGTTGTGTATAAACATTTTGCAGAAACCTGGTGCATAACCTTTGTGCATAAACTTTGTGCATAAACGCTGTGCATAAATGTTCTGCGTAAACAGTGTGCATACACTTTGTTCATAATTTCTGTGCATAAAAAGCGTACATAAACTTTGTGCATACACATTGTGCATAACATTTGTGCATTATATTTGTGCATAAACGTTGTGAATAAACTTTGTGCACAAACGGTGTGCAGAAACGTTGTGCACAACATCTGTGCATGACTTTGTGCAGAAACTTTGTGCATAAACTCTGTGCATAAACCGTGTGCATAAACGTTGTGCATAAACTTTGTGCATAAACGATGTGCATGTACTCTGTGCATAAACTTTGTGCACAAATTCTGTGCATAGACTTTGTGCATAAACTTTGTCCATAAACGTTGTGCACAAACTTTGTGCATAGACTTTGTGCATTAATGTTTTGCATTAACTTTGTGCAGAAACTTTGTGCATAAACGTTGTGCACAGACTTTGTGCATAAACACTGTGCATAAACGTTGTGCATAAACGCTGTGCATAAACTTTGTGCATAAACACTGCGCATAAACTTTGTGCACAAATTCTGTGCATAGACTTTGTGCATAAACACTGCGCATAAACTTTGTGCACAAATTCTGTGCATAGACTTTGTGCATAAACACTGCGCATAAACTTTGTGCACAAATTCTGTGCATAGACTTTGTGCATAAACACTGCGCATAAACTTTGTGCACAAATTCTGTGCATAGACTTTGTGCATAAACACTGCGCATAAACTTTGTGCACAAATTCTGTGCATAGACTTTGTGCATAAACACTGCGCATAAACTTTGTGCACAAATTCTGTGCATAGACTTTGTGCATAAACACTGCGCATAAACTTTGTGCACAAATTCTGTGCATAGACTTTGTGCATAAACACTGCGCATAAACTTTGTGCACAAATTCTGTGCATAGACTTTGTGCATAAACACTGCGCATAAACTTTGTGCACAAATTCTGTGCATAGACTTTGTGCATAAACACTGCGCATAAACTTTGTGCACAAATTCTGTGCATAGACTTTGTGCATAAACACTGCGCATAAACTTTGTGCACAAATTCTGTGCATAGACTTTGTGCATAAACACTGCGCATAAACTTTGTGCACAAATTCTGTGCATAGACTTTGTGCATAAACACTGCGCATAAACTTTGTGCACAAATTCTGTGCATAGACTTTGTGCATAAACACTGCGCATAAACTTTGTGCACAAATTCTGTGCATAGACTTTGTGCATAAACACTGCGCATAAACTTTGTGCACAAATTCTGTGCATAGACTTTGTGCATAAACACTGCGCATAAACTTTGTGCACAAATTCTGTGCATAGACTTTGTGCATAAACACTGCGCATAAACTTTGTGCACAAATTCTGTGCATAGACTTTGTGCATAAACACTGCGCATAAACTTTGTGCACAAATTCTGTGCATAGACTTTGTGCATAAACACTGCGCATAAACTTTGTGCACAAATTCTGTGCATAGACTTTGTGCATAAACACTGCGCATAAACTTTGTGCACAAATTCTGTGCATAGACTTTGTGCATAAACACTGCGCATAAACTTTGTGCACAAATTCTGTGCATAGACTTTGTGCATAAACACTGCGCATAAACTTTGTGCACAAATTCTGTGCATAGACTTTGTGCATAAACACTGCGCATAAACTTTGTGCACAAATTCTGTGCATAGACTTTGTGCATAAACACTGCGCATAAACTTTGTGCACAAATTCTGTGCATAGACTTTGTGCATAAACACTGCGCATAAACTTTGTGCACAAATTCTGTGCATAGACTTTGTGCATAAACACTGCGCATAAACTTTGTGCACAAATTCTGTGCATAGACTTTGTGCATAAACACTGCGCATAAACTTTGTGCACAAATTCTGTGCATAGACTTTGTGCATAAACACTGCGCATAAACTTTGTGCACAAATTCTGTGCATAGACTTTGTGCATAAACACTGCGCATAAACTTTGTGCACAAATTCTGTGCATAGACTTTGTGCATAAACACTGCGCATAAACTTTGTGCACAAATTCTGTGCATAGACTTTGTGCATAAACACTGCGCATAAACTTTGTGCACAAATTCTGTGCATAGACTTTGTGCATAAACACTGCGCATAAACTTTGTGCACAAATTCTGTGCATAGACTTTGTGCATAAACACTGCGCATAAACTTTGTGCACAAATTCTGTGCATAGACTTTGTGCATAAACACTGCGCATAAACTTTGTGCACAAATTCTGTGCATAGACTTTGTGCATAAACACTGCGCATAAACTTTGTGCACAAATTCTGTGCATAGACTTTGTGCATAAACACTGCGCATAAACTTTGTGCACAAATTCTGTGCATAGACTTTGTGCATAAACACTGCGCATAAACTTTGTGCACAAATTCTGTGCATAGACTTTGTGCATAAACACTGCGCATAAACTTTGTGCACAAATTCTGTGCATAGACTTTGTGCATAAACACTGCGCATAAACTTTGTGCACAAATTCTGTGCATAGACTTTGTGCATAAACACTGCGCATAAACTTTGTGCACAAATTCTGTGCATAGACTTTGTGCATAAACACTGCGCATAAACTTTGTGCACAAATTCTGTGCATAGACTTTGTGCATAAACACTGCGCATAAACTTTGTGCACAAATTCTGTGCATAGACTTTGTGCATAAACACTGCGCATAAACTTTGTGCACAAATTCTGTGCATAGACTTTGTGCATAAACACTGCGCATAAACTTTGTGCACAAATTCTGTGCATAGACTTTGTGCATAAACACTGCGCATAAACTTTGTGCACAAATTCTGTGCATAGACTTTGTGCATAAACACTGCGCATAAACTTTGTGCACAAATTCTGTGCATAGACTTTGTGCATAAACACTGCGCATAAACTTTGTGCACAAATTCTGTGCATAGACTTTGTGCATAAACACTGCGCATAAACTTTGTGCACAAATTCTGTGCATAGACTTTGTGCATAAACACTGCGCATAAACTTTGTGCACAAATTCTGTGCATAGACTTTGTGCATAAACACTGCGCATAAACTTTGTGCACAAATTCTGTGCATAGACTTTGTGCATAAACACTGCGCATAAACTTTGTGCACAAATTCTGTGCATAGACTTTGTGCATAAACACTGCGCATAAACTTTGTGCACAAATTCTGTGCATAGACTTTGTGCATAAACACTGCGCATAAACTTTGTGCACAAATTCTGTGCATAGACTTTGTGCATAAACACTGCGCATAAACTTTGTGCACAAATTCTGTGCATAGACTTTGTGCATAAACACTGCGCATAAACTTTGTGCACAAATTCTGTGCATAGACTTTGTGCATAAACACTGCGCATAAACTTTGTGCACAAATTCTGTGCATAGACTTTGTGCATAAACACTGCGCATAAACTTTGTGCACAAATTCTGTGCATAGACTTTGTGCATAAACACTGCGCATAAACTTTGTGCACAAATTCTGTGCATAGACTTTGTGCATAAACACTGCGCATAAACTTTGTGCACAAATTCTGTGCATAGACTTTGTGCATAAACACTGCGCATAAACTTTGTGCACAAATTCTGTGCATAGACTTTGTGCATAAACACTGCGCATAAACTTTGTGCACAAATTCTGTGCATAGACTTTGTGCATAAACACTGCGCATAAACTTTGTGCACAAATTCTGTGCATAGACTTTGTGCATAAACACTGCGCATAAACTTTGTGCACAAATTCTGTGCATAGACTTTGTGCATAAACACTGCGCATAAACTTTGTGCACAAATTCTGTGCATAGACTTTGTGCATAAACACTGCGCATAAACTTTGTGCACAAATTCTGTGCATAGACTTTGTGCATAAACACTGCGCATAAACTTTGTGCACAAATTCTGTGCATAGACTTTGTGCATAAACACTGCGCATAAACTTTGTGCACAAATTCTGTGCATAGACTTTGTGCATAAACACTGCGCATAAACTTTGTGCACAAATTCTGTGCATAGACTTTGTGCATAAACACTGCGCATAAACTTTGTGCACAAATTCTGTGCATAGACTTTGTGCATAAACACTGCGCATAAACTTTGTGCACAAATTCTGTGCATAGACTTTGTGCATAAACACTGCGCATAAACTTTGTGCTTAAACTTTGTGCATATACTTTGTGCATAAAGATTGTGCATAAGCTTTGTGCATAGACGTTGTGCATTAACGTTCTGCATCAACATTGTGCATAAACGTTCTGTATAAACTTTGTGCAGAACCTTCGTGTATAAACGCTGTGCATAAACTTTGTGCATAACGTTTTTGCATAAACTTTGTGCAAAAACATGTTGTATATACTTTGTGCATAAACTTTGTGCATAACCTTTGTGCATAAATGTTTTGCATAAATGTTTCGCATAAAATTTGTGCATAAGCGTTGTCCATAGACTTTGTGCATAAACATTGTACAGAAACGTTGTGCATAAACGTTTTGCATGATCTTTGTGCATAAACATTGTGCATAAACTCGGTCCAGAAACGTTGTGCATAAACTTTGTGCATAAGCTTGGTACATAATCTTTGTGCATAAAGTTTATGCATAAACTTTGTGCATAACATTTGTGCATAAGATTTGTGTATAAAGTTTGTGCATAAACGTTGTGCAGAAACTTTGTGCATAAACTTTGTGCACAAACGTTGTGCAGAAACTTTGTCCATAAACGTTTGCAGGTAAACATTTTGCATAAACTTTGTGCATTAACTTTGTGCATAATGTTTGTGCATAAACTTTGTGCATAAACGCTTTGAATAAACGTTGTGCATAAATTTTGTGCATAAACGTTGTCCACAAACTTTGTGCATAACCTTTGTGCAGAAACTTATTGCATAACGTTTGTGCATATTTTTTGTGCATAAGCTTTGTGCATAAACTTTTGCAGAAACTTTGTGCATAAACTTTGTGCATAAAATTTGTGCATAAACGTTGTTTATAAATATTGTGCATAAAAATTGTGCATAAATGTTGTGCATAAACTTTGTGCATGATCTTTGTGCATAAACGTTGTGCATAAACGTGTGCATAAACTTTGTGTATAAACTTTGTGCATAAACGTTCTGCATTAAATTTGCACATAAACGTATTGCACAAAGATTGTGCATGAACGTTTTGCATCAATTATGTGTATAACCTTTGTGCAGAAACTTTGTGCATAAACGTTGTGCTTAACTTTGTACATAAACTGTGCATAAAATATGTGCATAAATGCTATGCATAAACTTTGTACATAAATGTTTTGTATAAACTTTGTGCATAAACGTTTTGCATAAAATTTGTGCATATACGTTGTGCATAAACTTTGTGCATAAACGTTTTGCATAAACTATGTGCATAAATTTTGCGCAAAAACGTTGTCCATCAACTTTGTGCATAAACTTTGAGCAGAAACATTGTGCATAAACTTTGTGTATAAACCTTGTGCATAAATGTTTTGCATTAACTTTGCGCATAAACTCTGTGAAGAAACTTTGGTCATAACATTTGTGCATAAACTTTGTGCATGAGTTTTGTGCATGAACGTTGTCCATTAACTTTGTGCATGAAATCTGTGCATAGACTTTGTGCATTAAGTTTGTGCACAAAAATTGTACATAAACTTTGTGTATAAACTTTGTGCATAGACTTTGCGCATAAGCGTCCAGCATAAACTTTGTGCATGAATTATGTGTATAATCTTTGTGCATACACTTTGTGCATAAACCTTTTGCATAAACTTTGTGCAAAAACATTGTGCATAAACGTTTTGCATACACGTTGTGCATAAATTTTGTGCATAAACGTTGTGCATTAACTTTGTGCATGAAATTTCTGTGTTAACTTTGTGTATAAACGTTGTAAATAAACTTTCTGCATAAACTTTGTTCATAAACTTTGAGCATAAACTTTGTGCATAAACTTTGTGTGTAAACATGTGCATAATCTTTGTGCATAAACTTTGTGCTTAAACTCTGTGCATAAACTTAGTGCATAAACTTTGTGCATACGTTGCATATGAACATTGTGCATCAACTTTGTGCATAAACGTTCTGCATTAACTTTGTGCACAATCTTTGTGCATAATCTTTGTGCATAGACTTTGTGCACAAACGTTGTGCAGAAACTTTGTGCATAAACTTCGTGCATAACATTTGTGCATTAATTGTGTGCAAAAACGTTGTGTTTAAAGGTTGTGCATAAAATTTGTGCATAAACTTTGTGCATAAACTTTCTGAATAAACGTTGTTCATAAAATGTGTGCATAAACTTTGTGCATAAACTTTGTGCATAAACGTTGGGCATAAACTTGGTGCATAAACTATGTGCATAAACTTTGTGCATAAACGTTGTGCATTAACTTTGTGCATAAACTCTGTGCATAAACTTTGTGCATAAACGATGTGTATAAACTTTGTGCAGAAACTTTGTGCATAAGCTTTGTGCATAAACTTTGTGCATAAACAGTGTGCATAAAATTTGTTCATAAACGTTGTGCTTAAAATTTGTTCATAAACATTGTACATGAACATTATGCATAACATTTGTGCATAAACGTTGTGCATAAACTTTGTGCACAAATGCTGTGAAGAAAGGTTGTGCAAAACATTTGTGCATAAACACTGCGCATAAACTTTGTGCAGAACCTTAGTGTATAAACGCTGTGCATAAAGTTTGTGCATAAACTGTGTGCATAAACATTGTGCACAAAACTTTGGCATAAACTTTGTGCATATACTTTGTGCATAAACTTTGTGCATAAACTTTGTGCAAAAACGTTGTGCATAAACTTTCTGCATAAAATTTCTGCATTAACTTTGTGCAAAAACTTTGTGCATATACCTTGTGCATAAACATTGTGCATGAACTTTTCACATAAATTTTGTGCATAACCTTTGTGCAGAAACTTTGTGCATAAGCTTTGTGCATAGACGTTGTGCATTAACGTTCTGCATAAACATTGTGCATAAAATTTGTGCATAAACATTGTGCATAAACTTTCTGCATAAGGTTTGTGCATAAACGTTTTGCATAGAATTTGTGCATTAACGTTATGCATAAACGTTGTGCATGAACGTTTTGCATAAACTTTGTGNTTTGTGGATAAAAATTGTGCATAACCTTTGTGCATAAACTCTCTGCATTAACTTTGTGCATAAACTTGGTGCATAAACTTTGTGTATAAACTTTGTGCATAAACTTTGTGCATAAACTTTGTTCATAGCTGTTGTGCATAAATGGTGTGCATAAACTTTGTGCATAAACGTTTTGCATAAACCTTCTGCATAAACTTTGTGGATGAACTTTGTGCATAAATGTTGTACATAAACGTTGTGCAGAAACTTTGTGCATAAAATTTGTGCATAAACGTTGTGGAGAAACTTTCTGCATAAACTTTTGTGCGTAAACGTTATTTACAAACGTTGTGCATAACGTTTGTGCATTAACTTTGTTTATAAACTCTGTGCATAAACTTTGTGCATTAAATTTGTGCATAAATTTTGTACATAATCTTTGTGTATAAACTTTGTGCATAAACGTTGTGCATAAACGTTTTGCATAAACTTTGTGCATGAACTTTGTGTATAAACTTTGTCCATAAACGTTGTGCATAAACTTTGTGCATAAACGTTTTGCATAAACTTTGCGCATAAACTTTGTGCATAACCTTTGTGCGTAACCTTTGTGCATAAAGGGTCTGCATGGACTTTGTGCACAAACGTTGTGCATAAACTTAGTCCATAAACGTTGTGCATAAACGCTGTGCATAAACCTTGTGCATAAACATTGTGCATAAACGTTCTGTATAAACTTTGTGCAACCTTTGTGCATAAGTGCTGTGCATAAACTGTGTGCATAAACAATATGCAGTAACTTTGTGCATGAGCTTTGTGCATAAAAACTGTGCATAATCTTTGTGTATAAACATTGTGCATAAAATTTGTGCATATACGTTGTGCATAAGCGTTGTGAACAAACATTGTGCAGAAACGTCGTGCATAAACATTGTGCATACAAGTTTTGCATAAACGTTGTGCATAAAATTTGTGCATAAACATTGTGCATAAACATTGTGCATAAATGTTGTGCATCAACGCTGTGCATAAACTTTGTGCATAAACTTTGTGCAAAAATGTTGTGCATAAACTGTGTGCATAAGCTTTCAGAATAGACTTTTCCCAGAAACATAGTGCATAAAATGTCTGCATAAACTTTGTGCATAAACGTTGTGCATGAACGTTGTGCATAGTTTTTGTGCATAATTGTTGTACAGAAATTTTGTGCATAAA
>SZWC01017663.1:5861-53866 GCA_023375785.1 Penium margaritaceum | reverse complement strand
AGCAGCAGCCGGCGGCAGCAGTAGCAGCCGGCTGCAGCAGCAGCAGCAGCAGCAGTAGCGGCTGTAGCAACAGCCGTAGCAGCAGCAGCCGCAGCTGCCCGCAGCTCGCTGCTCGCTGCGAGCAGTGAGCTGCTGGCAACGAGCTCGCTACCTGCAGCGAGCAGCGAGCAGCAAGCAGCGAGCTCACTGCTCGTAGCTCGTTGCTCGTAACGAGCAGCAAGCTCGCAGTGACGAGCAAGAGAAACACAAAAAAAACGCGTAGGGACCCCCCCTTGTTCGCCACAGGCGCGGCAGCAGCAACAACAGCCGCAGCAGTAGCCGCAACAGCAGCAACAGCAGCCAAAGCTGCTGCAACAGTCGCAGCCGCAGCCGCAGCCACAACAGCCACAGCCGCAATAGCAGCAGTAGCCACAGTAGTAGAAGCAGCCGCAGCAGTAGCAGCAGCTGCAGCCGCAACCGCAGCAGCAACAACAACGGCAGCAGCGGCCGCAACAGCCACAGCAGCAGCCGCAGCTACAGCCGTAGCAAGCAGCAGCAGCTGCAGCAGCAGCAGCCGTAGCCGCAGCTACAGCAGCAGCAGCAGCTGTAGTAGCCGCAGCAGCAGCGGCGGCAGCACCAACAACCACGGCTGTAGCCCCACAACGGCGGCTGCATCAACCGCTGCTGACGTCAGCGGCTGTCCGCTGACGTCACTCCTGCCGTCACTGCTGACGTCATCAACAACAAAAAAAACCAACAGGGGGCAACACAGTAGCACTGCACACACGCAGTAGCCTCTACTGACGTCAGCCATCCTCGGCTGACGTCACTGCTGACATCAGCAGCGTACAAACAAAAGAAAAAAAAAGGGGACACTAAATCATGGCTGGTAGTCCCGGTGAGGAGGGGTCCTCCTTTGTTGGGGGGACCCCTACCCCTCCTTTCTTACAACGAGTGCAGCAGCAGCAGCAGCAGCAGTACCCGCCGCCACCGCAGTAGTAGCAGCCACCACCGCCGCAGCAGCAGGAGCAGCCGCCGCCGCCGCTGCCGCAGCAGCAGCAGCCGCCGCCGCCGCAGTAGCAGCAGCCGCCGCCGCCGCCGCAGCAGCAGCAGCCGAACCAACAGCAGCAGTAGCAGCAGCAGCAGAAGCAGGAGCAGCCGCCACTGCCGCAGCAGCAATAGCCGCCGCCGCTACAGCAGCAGCAGCCGCCGTCGCCGCAGCAACAGCAGCCAAAGCAGCAGCAGCCCACTGGTGTCGTTGGCGGCAACCCTGACCCCCTCGTTGCTCTTCAGCAACAGCTCGCCGCCTTGACGCAGCAGCTTGCAGCGCTACAGCCAGTCGCCTCCCAGACCGCCACCAGTGTGGTGCCGTCGTTCATCCCTCCAGGGCACGCCAGTCCCGCTGTGTCTGTTGCCACGTACTATCTGGCACAGCAGTAGACTCAGCGCCAGCGGCAGACAGTGACCTCCGTCCTTGGTCCCACTATGGGTGCCGGCCGCAGGCAGAGGGACTTTGAGACGCCGCCGCCGCCGCTTCAGGCCGGCGAACAGTTCCGGAGCTGGGAGCTCAGCTTCCGGATCTGGACGCAGGGTGAGGGTCTGTGGGCCTACTACACCCTCCCTTACGACTCCACCCAGGCCGATCAGTTGTATGACGCTGGTCGCGCCGTCCGTGCCCTTGTCCCAGTCGCCCCTCCAGCTTCCCGCCTTGCCCTGGAGCCCTTCCTCGGCGACTTCACCGCTGGCGACATCCCAGACCCTGCAGCCGCATGGCACGTCCTCACCAGGCCCCATCGCCTGTCCAGCGACACTGAGATCAGCCGTCTGCTCCGGGAGTTCAACTCCCTGCACATGGGGGAGATCGAGACGGTCATTGCCTACTGGCAGCGAGCAGAGGACATCCTTCGTCGACTCGGCAAATCTGCTCCGCCCCCTCTGTCCGCGCTCCTCACCATCAAGCGCGGCGCCACCAGCGCTTACGCAGACGTCTTCGTCCACTACCCCCAGGACGTCCTCTCCACCATGGAGGCCCAGGGCACCCTCATGCCCTGGGCATATGAGCTCTTCCTCCGCATTGAGGAAGCTCGCCAGGAGTCCCAGCTCCATCGCACGGAGGCCCTTGCATCCCCTGCCGTCGCCTCCCCCGCCGTTGCCTCCGTGGCCGTCGCCTCTCCCGCCGCAGCTACCTCATCGTCTTCAGGGAAGAAGAAGAGAAGCCGGAACAAGAAAGGCAAGGGTCCACCGCAACAGCAGCAGCAGCAGTCGTCGACCGGGTCCAGCGGTGGTGGCTCGGTCNGGCCTCTTGTGAGGCCTTCAGTATGCTCGGTCCTATCGGCGATGTCTCCGGTGTCCGGACGGGTTCCGGACAAGTGTTGCATGTCCGTGGTGTTGGCGTCGTTCGTTTCCGTGGTCCTGCCTGTGACGTCTTTCTGACCGATGTCCTCTTCGTCCCTGGTCTCGAGCTCAGCCTCCTGTCCGTGACTGCCCTTGACCGCATGAGCATGGACGTTGTGCACTCACGTGGTGTCAGCACTGTGTCGTTGCGTCCGTCTGGTCTTGTCGTACTACACGCCAGCGCCCGTGGCAACCTGTGGCACGTTCCTCGCCTCTCCTCTTCTCCTCCCCTCTCCTCNAAGCCGGAACAAGAAAGGCAAGGGTCCACCGCAACAGCAGCAGCAGCAGTCGTCGACCGGGTCCAGCGGTGGTGGCTCGGTCTGCCACAACTGTGGCCAGCCCGGGCACGGATGGTACACGTGCCCTCTCCCGACGGACGAGGCGCGCGTCATCGCCACCATGCGTCGCCAGCGGGAGCGCCGTCTCGCCTCTGCCGCCATCGCTGCTGCTGGCCCTGATACTCTGACCTTGTCCAGCAGCTCTGCCACTCCGACAGCTCCACTTGTCCCGCAGACACCCGCGCCGCAGCAGTACTACCCACAGCCGTCGGTGCCTCCACTTCCTTCGCCGGCTCAGTCCTCCCACTACCCGGGCTCCGGCGCCGTCACTCCGCACTCCGTCTACACTCCTGGGCTGTCCTCCCATGAGCGTCAGCTTGAGCAGTTCATCGCGCTCCAGCTTGGCCTGCCTCGCCCTCCTCCCGAGGGAAGTGCGAGTTGCGTCACCTCCTGCCCTCCGGCCCAGCCCTATATGACTGAGACTGAGCTAGGATCATGTCTCGTTTCCTCATCTGTCTCGTCGTCTCCCGTGGTCTCCTCCACTCCACTCCTTGACGACATTGCGTGGCTTGACGATTGGCAGTCTTGTTTCGCGCCTCCTTCCACCGTGTCTGCGTCCCTTGCTTGNTCACGTGGTGTCAGCACTGTGTCGTTGCGTCCGTCTGGTCTTGTCGTACTACACGCCAGCGCCCGTGGCAACCTGTGGCACGTTCCTCGCCTCTCCTCTTCTCCTCCCCTCTCCTCCCCGTCGGCCGCCACAGGCCATGTGTTTGTCACCAGTACGCTTTCTCCTCAGCACACCCACCTCTTGCACCGCCGCCTTTGCCACGTCCACTCTGCCGCCATAGAGAGCATGCTCTGCACCCAGCCGGCCAAGGGCCTTGACCCGGAGACTTTCCCTCTCCCGTGCCCCACTGAGTGCATTGATTGCGCTCAGGGGAAGATGCACCGGTCCACGTACCCCTTGTCTTCCTCCCATGCGTCAGCCCCTCTCGACCTTGTCCACTCGGATGTCATGGGCCCTCTCCCCACCGAGTCTGTCGGTGAGCATGGCCGCTATGTCCTCACCCTTACGGACGACTATTCTCGCTACCGTTGAGTCTTCTGCCTTCGGCAGAAGAGCGATGTCGTCCGATCCATTCAGGACTGGTTTGTCCTCGCGGAGTGCGAGTGTGGCCGTCCTCTTCGCCGCTTTCGCTCCGATCATGGTGGAGAGTACATGGGTGAGGCCACGACCTTTCTCGCCTCCCGCGGGATCCACCATGAGACGTCTGCGCCCTACACACCCGCCCAGAACGGCGTCTCCGAGTGGTGGAACCGTACCATGGCCGATGCCATTCGCACCATGCGGGTCGAGTACGGTCTCTCCGATGGCTTCTATTTTGAAGCCATGGCCTACATGACCTGGGTCTGCAACCGGGTTCCCCACGGTCCCCTTCCCCGCCAGACCACGCCATACCAGCACTGGTGTGGTCGGCACGCTGACCTCCGCCCGACTCGTGTCTGGGGCTGTGTGGCCATTGTTTGGCTGCCCGACCCACAGCAGGGCGGCAAGCTCGCCCCCGGCGGACGCCCTTGCACCTTCCTTGGTGTGTCTCGTCAGTCCAAGGCCTGGCGCTTCTGGGACCCATCCCGACACTGCATCGTCGAGTCTCGCGATGCCCTCTTCTTCGAGGACCTGTTTCCGTGCGACCTCATCCGCTCTGGCTCGTCCGTGTCCCTCCCATCGCGTGGGGGAGTGGTGAGTCCATCCTCCGTCCTGTCGCTTCCGGGTGATTCATCACTCCGTCCCTCTGAGCCGGTAGCCCCTGTCGCGTCCTCCGGCCTCCCCGCGCCAACAGTCCCAGACGCGTCCACTGGCCCCTCCGGACCAGCTGCCCCAGTCGCGTACGCTGGCCCCTCCGGGCCAGCAACGCCTGTCGCTTCCGATGGCCCCTCCGGACCGACAGCCCTAGTCGCGTCCGCTGGCCCTTCCGGGCCAGCAGCGCCTGTCGCATCTTCACCCATGTCACCCGATGGCCAGGTGAAGCTAAAGAGTCCTGACCCAGCTGTTGTGGGGGAGCCAGTTGATGTGACCACGTATCTGTGGGTCATCGGGTCACTGATGTTCCTGGCGACGACGACACGTCCAGACATCGCGTTTGCCGTCAACCTCTTGGCCTAGTTCTCTCAGGAGCCGCGTCACCTCCACTTTGAGGCCGCGATCCGAGTGCTGCGCTATGTCATCTCGACCCCTCGGCGAGGTCTCATGTTCCGCCGTCAGCCGTCCGTCGTCGCAGTGGGCTACACCGACATTGACTGGGCCGGCATTCCAGACGGTAAGAGTCGCACGGACTGGATCTTTCTGATCGGCGGCACAGCTGTGTCCTGGCACACTGGCAAGTAGGGGTGCATTGCACGCAGCACTGCTGAGGCTGAGTAGGTGGCCCTTGGCTCATGCGCGTGTGAGAGTGTGTGGTGGCGGCGTCTGTTGTCCGAGTTGTGTCAGTCAGTCGCATCCATCACCTTGCATTGTGACAATGAGAGTGCCATGGCCATCGCCGATAATGACGGTGTGCATCACACACGCACAAAGCACATCAATGTTGAGTATCACTATGTGCGTTCGTTGTTGCATGACGGCAGCATCAGCATCGTATGGGTTCAGACAGCACGGCAACTGGCTGACTTCCTGACCAAGGCACTGAAGCGGGACTCGTTCAAGAAGGCTGTGAGTTCAGTCGGCGTGCGTCCGTGAGTTGCCCTCTGTCTCTGCCTGCGTCTTTTCGTACCTTGGGGGAGTCTAGATGTTGACCGTTTCCCTGCCCGCCCATGTACACTACGCCTATGAGTCATGGGGGAGTGTTGGTTTTTGCGCATCTCTCATTGTGCTCTGTTGTGTCCTCCCGGCTTGTGTACATCGGCGTGCAGATGACTGAAGGCGAGACTCGACACTGATGGAGTGTCATCCGGTGGAGCCGACGCACGCTGAGGTCTACTCGCAGTTCGCTGGAGCCTCCTCTCTCCGACGACGTGCTCAGCTCCATCGGCAGGCCTCCTCGGCGGTCGTGCTGCCGGCGGTCACTGCCATCGCAGTTGCTGTCTGCATGCGTCCAGTGCGTCCCATGGCGTCGGCATCGTCATGCTCTGCCTAGGGTCCTTGTTGCATGCTGCATGGCCCCGTTCGGCATCATGGACCACCGTAGGCACTGCCCGGGTTCGGGCAGCCATAACTCTTTGCTACTATTTTTCTAGCTGATTCTGACCGCACGACTGCGTTCGCAGCGTCGGTATTATGGTATGGTCCAGTTTTCAGGCAAAACNACGACGCCCGGGTTTTGGGCTGTCGGGCGTCTGGCAGGGCTCACCGAGAAAACCCTGCCTGCCAGAAAATAGGTCCAGATCTATTTTCTGATTGGCTGGTTAGCTGAGTAACAACTTCTACACTAGTGGGGGGGAGCTAGAACTTGGAGGGGTCTCCCATTGTTGCTCATTCTTGATTGCTAATCAGTTACTTTCAGTTTCCAGCTGCTTTCTGGCGCTAACACTGGCGCGCGCACTTCTGAGTAACAAACCCAGAGCTTCCAGACTTAGTCTCTAGAGCAGCAGACTGAGGGGGCAGCTGACTTAAGCAACTAGCGTGGAAGCGCGCACGCTGCATCAACAACGCTGCTGCCCCAACCTGGTGCCTAGCATTCCTGTTTGCAAGGAGCAAATCCCTGGGCAGCCGAGTGACGCGCGCCCATAGATCTGCGCAGCTCCCGCAAAAGCAGGCCGCGCAAGGCTCTTGGGGTGTCGAACGCCCTCCCCTAGGCTGCGCACTGAGTGTGGGGGAGGTAGAAGAGAGGGGAGCGACACTAGGGGACGAAGAGGGCGAGAACGAGTGCGTCCAAGCACCGTCACCACCCAAACAGGGCGACAGCGGGGTCTCGTGGCCCTCAGATCGTGGTTTGCAGGTTGAAGCAGGCCTAGCAAGCTTCTAGGGACCAAGACAGGCGGTTCCAATTGAGCTCAGGGCTCGCGGCAGAAATCTGGGCCCAAAGTGGGCCCTGCAAATTGCTGCCAAAATCTTCTTTGGCAGCGACAGGCGGGTAGTAGTGCTCCACTGACCTCCTAGGCTGCCTTGTGTCTGAACGGCTCCATGAGCACAGCAGCATCCACGCCGGGAGGGGCCGGCGTGAACGCTGGCGGGGTCACCGGTGCTTGTGCTGCCACTGGCGCCGCTGCTGGCGCTGCCTCTGTGGCGATGACATGGGATGACGTAAGTAAGGTGTTGTCCCACAAGGATCTGACGCCGCCATTAATGGGCGCGCGTGATTTTTTGGCATGGAAGGATGTCTTTCTCTTTTGGGCGACGGAGCACGGTCTTGAGGACTATTACCTTGCTCCACCGCCGGAAAACACCAACACACGGGTGCTCCTGAGAGCATTTAACGCTCTGGTCCGTGCCCTTTTTGAGAACCACCGGTATTCCTTTTGCCATTTCCGGTTTGGGGGTGAAGGAGAAAACCCTGAGAACCCCCGCAGCGGAGACCCTAGACCCCATGACGCGTGGCGACACCTAGCCACATGAAAGGAAGAGCAGGGGATGGCACTCGTCATTTCCCTGCGCGAGCAGCTACGCAACCTTCGTCCCAAGCCGGGTGCACCGGTTGCCGAATACTGGGATGCCGCCATGGACCTTCGCCGGTGCATCCTCATCCTAGGCGCCTCATGTACCATCCTTGAGTGGCTGGATCCTGTTCTCCTACACCTTGGAGAACCATACAAGGACTTCCGACATGTAGTACTTCGGAAGCTGAAGTTCTCTGACATTGAGAACACTTATCTGGCAGAGGTGTTCGAGGAGCTGCGGAATTATGAGGATATTCTGAAAGGCGAGGCACGTGAAGACGAGGGTGCAGCACCAAGTGTGTTTGTGCACCAGGGAGGCGACACTCCTCAAACTCCGCACAATTAGCCAAATGGAAGAGGTGTGGGAGGCCGGAGAAGTGGGGGGGAAGACGAGGAAGGACAAGGTGGTAGCGGACGCGGGCGCGGTCAAGGAGCAGTTAACCGCACCTGCAACGATTGTCAACAGCCGGGCCACTACTGGCGCGCCTGTCCCGCCCTTCAGCGCATCACGACTCCATCCACGCAGCAGTCACGTGCAATGGTGGAACAACCACAGACACCGTTCCTTCATCCTAGTCAGCAGCTTCACCCCCCGGCATGGGCACCACAGCCAGTGGCAGGACCTCGTGTGCCGGCACCCTTTGGGGCGGCCACGTATGGTCCACGACGGCTCCAACCAACCATGTATCCACCATCGCCAGCTCCACCAGTTATCTGGGACCCTTCTTCATGCCCCCGTACATCAGTGCACCTGCTCCTGTTACAACATGGACGCAGAGGGTGTACGTTAAGACGACCGAGCCACAGCAGCCGCTGCCACTGCAGCCAGGACCAGGGTGGATTGCTCCCATGGAGCTGTACACACCGGAGCCGACTACCACCCCTCAGTCATCAGGTCAGAAGTTGGGCACACTCGCATCACTACATCGCACGCACTTCCCATACATGAGGAGTAATGGTTAATCACCTCAAATTCATGCACTTGTTGATCAGTGTATCAAAAAGTGTATTCCTGCATGCAAACATTTTTCACAAAACATCCACCCGTATGCATGTCAGCAAATCCCAGATGTACATTTCTTGTATTGAAGGAAAACTATATTGCGGTCCATGTGATATTTAGTACTTTCTGTGAACCATCCATGTTCACTGGTTTGTTCACTTCCCAATACACTTGTTGATACACAGTTTCATGGGTGAGGCGATTGGTCATATATGTGCATGAGTGGTTGTTTGACACTGCCGCATCACATCACACACCGTCAGCTGTTTGTCACATTGTATGCAACGCCTGATGTGGGGGGGTGTGAAGACTGGGTCTGGGGAAGTACTACCTGTTGAGGGTATGGGGACAGTAGCTCTCTAGGCACCGGGCGGGGTACTGTGGCTGACAAGTGTCTTGTATGTGCCGTGGCTGAAAGTCCGCGGGGCAACTAGACCAGCAGGCTTATGTGACAGTAATGACACAGAGGCAGCGATGCATGCTCTATGATGCGCCTGGAAACTTGTTGGTTGATGGACCGCTGCATTCTGACATGCTGTACAAACTCACTCTTTTCCCTTGTGTTCCCTCACGAGTAAACCAACCCCAAGCGCATGTCGTCACAGGCACAGATGCAACTCACACTGACCTAATGCATCGCCGTCTTGTACACCTCAACACAGACAGAAACAATCGGTGACCTACTGAGACACACCCCAGCACACGGCCCTTTCCCTCATGACTGCCCATACGGCCTCAAGGCCAACACCTGTCTAGACTGCCACGAAGGAAAAGCACACAGACAAATCTTTCCCAGATCAGACAGTGAGACCACGAGACCCCTGGAACTGGTTCATGCAGACCTTACAGGACCAATGCTAGTGCCGTCAGTCCAGTATGCATCACTGTATGTTTTGACCCTCACTGATGACTACAGTTGCTTTTGCTGGGATTTTCTGCTCAAAAGCAAGGCTGATGCCCAGCGTGCCATTGCTGAATGGATCTCCCTTGCTGAACGACAAACAGGTTGCTCACTCCTAAAGCTACAAACGGATAGGGGAGGGGAATTCCTGGGTACACTGACTGAAGAACTGAAAGCTAGAGGAGTAGAACATCAGAACACGGCTCCATACACTCCACAACATAATGGAGTGGCGGAACGATGGCACAGAACCCTTGGCGACGCACTATGTAAATTGCTGACTGAGTCTGGTCTGTCCTTCGGGTTTTGGGAGGAGGCAGTGAAATGTATCACTTGGGTGTGGAACCACACTCCCCAGGGTCCACTGCCGAAATCAGTCACACCATGGGAGTGCTGGTTCAAAGAGAAGGCTGATCTGAGGCCTGCTAGGGTGTGGGGCACAATGACATGTATCTGGTTTGCACCACCACAGCGAGAGAACAAGCTAAGTCCACGTGGCCGTTGGTGTGTCTTTGTCGGGGTGTCTCATGCCTCAAAGGCATGGTGGTTTTGGGACCCCACAAATCATTGCTTTGTCGAGAGTCGCGATGCGTCATTCTGGAACACATGCCCTACAAGGTGTTCCGCACACTGCGTCATGCCCCTTCTCTACCCACACACAATCACTACCCAGAATATATGAGCGTGCCTATCTTCATGCCCTCCCCACCACAGGCTGGTGGTCAGACAGCACGAACATCACCAGACCGTGCGATGGCTGCTCCTGTCCCAAGGGACCTGCTCTCATCCACAGACTTGGCTAGCACAGAGTCTAGTGCCACCCAGGTTCCTCCAGGTCTCAGGCCTCTGACCCCTCCCGCTGAGACAGAAAGCGCTAAAACACCATCGCCCAAACCGGTGCAACGATCTCTGCGCGATCTCTCCAGAGTCGACTAAAATCAAGTCTATCACACTGTTGGCATCTCACTCGTGGACCACAACTTAACTGAACCACTGACTCTGACTGAGGCATGGGAGCGTTCAGTCGCCGCTGAATGGGAAAAGGCAATGGTGGCTGAACTGAACGTACTGTTGGAGGTGTTCGAGCTGGTGCCCTTACCACCTAGTTGCAAGGCCATTGATGTTAGGTGGGTGTTAAAACTGAAGAGAAATCTCAAAGGGTTGATTCAGAAGTATAGAGCTCGGCTTGTGGCCAAGGGTTTTCACCAAATCCCTGGACAGGACTTCACAGACACTTATGCACCTTTGGGAAAGTATAGTACCAGCCGCACCATACTGGCAGTAGCCGCATGCGAGGACTGGGAAATTCACCATATGGATGTCAAAAATGCCTTCTTGAATGGACCACTAGAAGAAGAACTGTATGTCCAACAGCCAGAAGGCTTGGAGGACGGGATTGACAGGGTGTGGTTGTTGCTGAAGCCCTATATTGCCTGAAACAAGTACCTAGGTGCTGGAACAAGGAGATTCGTCACACTTTGGAGAGTGGTGGGTTCACACAAAGTGTCTGCAACCCCTCGTTGTTCCTGCATTGGGGTGGTGGTATGCCTATTGCATTGCTGGTCTATGTGGACGACCTGTTGATTTTTTCTCCCTCCATCACTCTCATTGAACAAGCCAAAGCATTGCTTACAGCGCACTACAAAATGACAGACCTAGGTGAAGCACATGACTTTCTAGGCATGCCCATCACGCGTGACCGCACAGAACGAGCCTTGACCCTTCATCGAGGTCGTTTTCTTGCCCATCTCACAAAACTCTTTCAGCACTTGGTACATCATCTCCCACAACAGCACACACCCATGAGTCCTGATGTCTATGTACACCTACTGGATGCACGCACCACAGACTACGGCCCAGAGACAGACCCCACACTATACAGAAAAATCATTGGCAGTCTCTCCTACCTTGCATCCACCACACGCTTGGACATTGCTTGCGCCATTAATGTGCTCATATAGTTTAGCCAGCAACCACACAGTACACATAAAAAGGCACTGCTCAAGATATTGCATTCTGTGCTGGACACTGCTGCTCTTGGTCTGGTTTTTTCCCTTACCAGTGACCCACCTCTGGATGGGTACTGTGACAGTGATCATGCTCGTGATCGTGCAGCTCGCAATCGGGGTGGCTATGTGTTTCGTGTATGGGGGACTGCTGTGTCGTGGCGCAACGCCAAGCAGTCATGTGTGGCACGCAGCGTGGCTAAGGTATAGTACATGAAATCAAGTGAGGCAGCATGTGAGGGGATCTGCCTTGCACGTCTGCTTGAAGAACTGGGAGTGCACACATCCGTTGTTCCTTTGCATAGCGACAGCTCAACAGCCCGTTGCATCGCAGAAAATGATGGTGTGTTGCAACCACGCACGAAGCACATAAGCATCGACCATCACTTTGTTCGGGAGGCAGTGGAAGCTGGGATAGTTGAAGTTCGTACCATCAGTGGACAGGCTCAGCTGGCATACTTTCTTACCAAGGCCCTCTCATCCTCTTCACTCCTCCTCCAACTACAACATCTTGGCTGCATGCCCGCCGCACTCCCGTCCAAGGGGGTGTGTTAATATCTCATTGCACATACATCCCTCTGTGGGTGGTCGTGATTGCGTAGGGCATGCTGATGCAAGGAGTGGAGGCGACGCACTGTGACGGCTCGCGACCCTTCCGCCCCGCACGAGTGGTCGCCTCCATCCTGCTGGCATAGTCCCACTCCATCTCTCAGTGGCATGCACAATTCTCTGGAGGTCTCCTATTACTGACACTTAGCAGACCTAAGTTTTTTCTTAGGTGACTGTGTAGGTCAAACTTATGCAACTGTGACTGAAACCTAGATTAGTCCTTGACAGGGCTGCTGACTTGGTTTGTGCTTGCAAGTTTTGGGCAGGGCGTGGGCCAGCCGGCCCATTTGCGGAGCACGAGGGCAAAGTACCCTCGCTCCTTGCTTGCGTGCTGGCGAGCTCCGCTCACCAGCCCGACAAGTGAGTCTCGACTAGCGAGAACCACCCGACTAAGGTCTTACTTGTCTCGGTCCAGGACTTGTAGTTTTTCATGGCCGCCATGACTGACCCATCCCTAAAGTAGGCTACACTCAACGAAACATTGCCAAAATGGTCCCATTGGATTCGTCTTGATCTTCTCACCAGATCCTGGATGTTCCACCATGCTCTCTACTACGATAGAAAGAGCTTTGTGGTAAGAAGCAGCAACAATGCGAGCTCTCTCATGGTGCCGTGCCACAGAAGCAGCTGCAACACTCAATCGCTGCAGAAGCTGTCGTTATTTGAAGCGGCAACAGCGTCACCGTGGCACGGTGTCATCAGCAGCAGCTACCTAGCATCTATCGGCAATAACAGCGGCACCTGACCACAGAAGCAACAAAAACGCCTCTCTTTGCCTCAGAAGCTGCAGTAGTAGCGGTATCTAGATAGATTAGCAATAGTAGCACCTCCTCATTGGAGAAACAGTGATCCTTAGCTGCAGCATTAGCACCATCTAGGTGCTACAACAATGTCATCTAGTTGTCTAAACAATGGCATTCAGCCACATTAGGAGTGGCACACGTCCGGATGAGCAGTAGCGACATGTAGGGAACAGCTGCAGTGGAATGTAGACATAAGCAGCCATGACCTCTAGTGGCAGCAAGAGCAACGTCCAATTGCAGCTTCATGGCCATGAACAAGGACTATAGATTCAACCAACGTGGTGGCAGGTACTGTGGTGGGAGTAGCAAAGGCATGAGCATTTACCACAGCTGCTACAACTGCTTCCCAAGGACAAGTAGCTACAGTTGCACCTGCTAGTAACGCAATTACAAGGGGAGTGGCAGCAATAGAAATAACAATGTCTGCAACTACGGTAGAAATAGCAGCAATATCCATGACGGAAGGTGACTTCACAGTACTTGCTGTAGTAGCTGAATTTTGCTCTAGGAACCGCGGAGTTTGGCAATCTAGACCGGGTGAGATGCATTACCACATGCACCTGCTCCGTGGACAATGCTGCCCTCACACATAGTCCTTTTGGTGTTCTTTCTCTTCCATTTGTGGGGGTCATGCCATCAAGAGCCTTTTCTTTGGACATTCAGCCACGTCAGCTGTACATTGAGGGCACACCTGTTAGCTATTGAGCTAACCACCTCTGGCAAAGAAATCCCGAAACCAAAAAATATCTCACAAATATTTTTACTCCTTCCTTTGTAGGCATGTGTCATGCACCCCAAATCATGCATATACTTCACCTTCAAGAGTACTAATGCCTTAGCATTACATCTCAAGAAGAGCTCAAGTCGTCAATACGCAAGAGAGCATCAAGCAAGGATTATTGATCAGCATGCAAGACAAGTCCTTCAATAGCTATCTGTCAAGTCCTAGAACTCAAAAGCACATTCCTGAGAAGTGGCCAGACCCAACCACATCACTAATAGACTTGTGCCATGGGCTTGACACATAAGCATCGTAGTGCCAAGGTAACAAAACAACCATGTAGCTTCCAAGAAGCTACGGAATTTCTTTCTTGGAAGATTCCATAACAACCAAGATGTGCATGGGGCCACGATCAAACTCATGACCTCTCACTTGGCCAAGTCCACAAAATGGCCAAATCAACCACTCACCCACATGGTGTACTCACAAGTCATATCTCATATGAGACATAGCAAAGTTGAGTCACCTCACAACAGATCAAGTGGTCATACATCCACAGGAGGCAGAGCATTCATGACCCGTCCTACAACAGTGAACAAGGGACAAACATATTCAACAAATCTCTCCCTTGCACCTTGCGTCAATTACCACCATCATTCTTCATCACATGCATTGACCATGCCGATACCTTGCCTGCCCGCCTGGAGGAGATCCTTGTCCAGTGGCTTGGTAAGCATGTGAGCCCGGTTCAGCTTGATACCAATATACAAAAGCTCCATTATCTGCTTTTAGACCAAGTCCCGAGCATAGTGTTTGTGGATTTCAATATGCTTTGTGCACCTGGACATGACTGGGTTCTTGGACATGTCAAATGCGCTCATGTTGTTTATCTTGATGACCACTGTTTTTGCCTGTGGTATATTCATCTCAGATAACAAGCTGTATAGGCACTACATCTCTTTACACACCTCATCCAAGGCAATGTACTGAGCTTCAGCTATTGACAGAGAGACACATTCCTACTTGCAACTCACCCAACTGACAACACCTCCATTCACAATACACAAAAGGTCGAAGGTAGATTTTCTGTCGCCTACATTGCCTCCCCAATCAGCGTCAGTGTAGCACATGAGACGGAGTAACACGGATCCATCAAGGCCTCCAAACTGGAGCCCCACATGCCCCGTCCCCTTGAGGTAGTGCATGATGCGCTTCACAGCCTGCCAGTGCATTGGACCATGATTGGCCACGGCTCACGTGCCCAATAACATGGGCTATATCTGGTAGGGTGGCGACCATGGCATACATCAGACTGCCAACTGTAGACTGATATGGGATGCCCAACATTTCAGTTTTGTGCACTTCGTTGGATGGGGACATTGAGGTGGAAAGCATGCACTCTAAGCTCATGGTTTTGCTGGCAGGCTTGCAATCTGTCATGTCGTGACGTTTGAGGATGGAGTAGATGTATTTTGTTTGGTTCAGGCTGATAGTACCTGCAACTCTGTCATGCTTGATGAAAATTCCAAGATGGAAGGAGGATCCATGTCCTTCATCTCGAATCTGCTACTAAGCTGCCCCTTGAGATCATCTAGCAGCCATGTTGAAGAAGAACATAGAATCAAGTCATCGACGTACAAGGTGGACCAACATAGTCCCTTTGTTGCTCTCATTCACGTACACGCTGGAATCGTTGTCGCAGTGCATGAAGGAATCCTTAGCCATGAATGCATCCATCCCCTAGTACTAAAGTCTTGGCACTTTTTTCAGCCCATAGAGCGCTTTTACCAATCTGCATACCTTGCACTTGGGAGCATCAATCCCCTCTGGAACCTCCATTAGCACTTCCTTGTCAAGTTTGTTATAAAAGATCAGTACAAGTGAGACTTTCCCAAGATATGAACCCGAGACAAGACGTCTCATACCGAAATTGCAAAGCACGATTTTGAAATCGAGAAATCTCTTCTTGATCTCGATTTAACATCACTAACCATTCTAATGCATTGGGTAGGTGGACACGTCTAGTGACAGGAATCGAGGGAAACAAGAGTGCACGAGAGATACTAGGCACAAAGATCCATGGATGTGAGGTTCTCACTCAGTTATGCGAAGAGATGCACCAGTCACGAGAGAAGGGATGTACAGAGCTGTTAGGTGTAGCATGGAGGGGTGTGATTAGGCAGGCAGCGAGCTCGCCCTTGCTCGTACCTCATGTCCAGGGAGGCACCAAACCGGTGCCTGCTACGTGAATAAACTCGCAAGCATGTAAAAGGTCACAACCTGCGAATGGCAACCCGACAACATCCTCCCAAAACATCTCACTAGGGAGCCTAGTGTCACCAGTAAATTAACCAGGGACCACGAGCCTGTAAAAGAACAACTTTCTCATGGGACCCTGAAAGAGTTGCCTGGATCATCTCTTTGTACACACCCACCTGCCATCACCACGTTTGCTGAGACACCAGTGCCAGTGTCCCTCCAGCATCAATCACCTGCATCAGTGAGGTAATTGTGTAGCGAGGCCAGAGGTCATGACATGGCTGTCGTGCACAAACTAACACTCCCGCATGACCCACAGCCGATGCACACAAACACACGCTCACAAACACACAAGAGTGACACAAGGCGTGACATGCAACTGTACATACACAGACGAAAACCATTCATCCAGGATTGCCAAGCGGACACAACAGCCCAACGGCGTGCACAACTACCTTGAAGACGTTACTTCTGAGTGCCTTCATGGGGAAGTCAGCTCTCTGCTGACGCATGTTGACCCAAACGACCTGGACATCACCTGCAACAATGCGCTCACACACAAAATGATGCTCAACATTGATGTGTTTTGTACGCACGTGATGTATGCCATTTGGGCAATGGAGAGCGAGTACCTAACAATACGCAGTGTTGCCTCCATGTGTCGTGCTCTGGGACACTGAGAGAACCAGGCCAGGAAGTTCACTGAGAACGCAACATCTGCCCTACTCGTCATCACGAGATACATGAGCGACCCAATGACGCAAAGGTAGTCAGTCACATCGAATGTCTCCCAAGGCTTAGACACATCCAGTGCCTTGAACAACCTCTACCCAGCTGGGGTCATGGGTGTCGATGCTGTGGGTGTGGACTCAAGTAAGGGGGTGAAGCGCTCTCCCAAGCTGCGGGCATGTGCTGCATGGAGGACATGGAGAGTGTGTTGAGCATGGTCGAGATCAAGTTCCATGCCTAGGAAGACGCGAGCACGCCCCGGTTCTTTCATATTGTACACGGAATGCAAGAGCGTTTTCACCGACTTGACAGCATCTTGACTGGGCGATACTATCAAGAGGTCACCAACATAGACAAGGACAGCCACGAACGAAACAGAAGGTGGGATGACGAAGACTGACGGATCCACCGTACTACGTCGGTAGTCTCCCTTCTCGAGGGTGGTAGTAATCTCTTAGTTCCAGCACCAAGGCAACTGCTTCAAGCCGTAGAGGGCCTTGCACAGCTGCCAGACTCGGTCAGTGCCGTCAGAGAGGCCGAGAGGCTGGACCATGTAGATCTCCTCATCCAATTGTCCATGGAGAAATGTGTTGTTGACGTCCATCTGTCCGGGCTCCCCGTCATGATGGGCAACAAGACTCGACAGTGCCCTGGTTGTGGTGTAGCATCTGACCGGTGCAAACGTTTCATTGAAGTCAATGCCGTGATTCTTGCCTTGTACTAGTCAAGTGCACCATTGGGCTTGTGTTTTTGTCGAAAAATCCAACGAGCATTGATGGCCTTGCGTCCAAGCGACAAATTGACCAGATCGTAGACGGCATGATCGTCAAGAACGTTCACCTCAGCACGCATTGCGGCTTCCAAATCGTGAGCGTCGGAGGCTGTACATGCTTGACGCACTGTGTTCAGTTCAGGCGACAAGGTCGTGGTGGCTTACGTGACGTGGCAATGAGCCACGCTCCTCAAGACATCCACTTCCAAGGCCCGCGCATGCTCCAAGGCTAGGAGTGCATAACCAAGGGTGGAAGTAGGGTGCAGGACAACAGTGGCCAAACCCAGTGCGTCCATGCCAATAGGGAGAACAGGAGAGGGTATAGTCTGAGACTGGAGAGGGTGTGTAGAGGCCGTGGGGAAGCTATAACAAAAAGGGAGTACACGGAGGTGCCCCCCCCCTCCCGGACTAAAGGAAAAACCGGTGCAGGGCTAGTGGTGACTGGCAGAGGTGAGTCAGCCAGATGCACGGGAGAAGTGATTGGTGAGGAGGTTACTGGCGCTGTGGATGGACTGGACAAAGCAGCAGGAGAGGGCGATAAGGCAGACTAGACGAAGTCGTTGACAGGAGAGGACGGGATGTCAGAGGAGTTCCTGGATGGGGCAGGCAAGCTGGGAGCATGTCCAGACGATGATGATAGTTCTGAGGGTAAGAGCTGTGGTCTAGCAATAGGGACTGCTGGGATTGCTGGGACGGTAGGACCGACATTCCCCCTAGGCAAAAGAGAGGTAGAAGGGAGGAGGCTGGAGATAGAAGACTGAGGTCACGAAGGAAGATGGACTCAAAGGAATAGATAATTGCGGGATCCCAGAAGCGCTAGGCTTTGGACTCTGCAAACACACCAAGAAAGGGACAAAGACGACCACGAGGAGAAAGCTTCCCGGCACGGACATCCTCGGGAAGCCAGACAGAGGTAACGTTATCCCAGACCCGGGCGAGACGAAGGTCGGCCCGATGGCCATGCCAGAGCTCAAAGGGCGTGACAGTGCGGGGAAGGGGACCGTGGAGGACGCGGTTCCAGACCCACATCATGTAGCTCATAGCCTCAACGGCACAGAGCGACGGCAGCCCAGACTTGGAAAGGAGGGTGCGAACATTGTCAACGAGCATCCGATTCGAGCGCTCTGAGACACCATTCTGCTGGGATGTGTAGGGAGCAGATGTCTCCAAACACACCACACGGGATTCGACGAGACGAGCGGTCGGACCAAGGAATTTTCCGCCACGGTCACTACAAAAGACAAGGAGAGACCGCTGACAGACGCGTTTGGCCTAGACAAGCCAGGTTCGATGACAGAGTAAATGTCGCTCTTCTGCCAAAGAGAGATCACCCACTGAAAGCGAGAAGAATCATTGGTGAGACACAAGACATAACGACCAACATTGCCCAGGAAGTCATTAGGCAAAGGGTCCATGACATCCGCATGAACACGATCAAGGGGATGAGTGGACTGAGACTCCGAAGGAGCAAAAGGCATGTGATACATCCTCCTTTATGCACAGTCAAGATAGTCAGTAGGACAAGGGGCAGGGAAGGTAGAGGGAGAAAGACCGACAGCAGGCTGAAGACAAAACATGCTGTGAACAACATCCGTGTGGACATGATCAAGGCGACGATGCAAGTTGTTGACAAGGTCTGGGGATAAGAGAAAGGGCAATGTGAGTAAGAGCAGTGACCGTCATGGGAGTGGAGGAGGCATGCAAGGGGACACAGTAGAACTTGCCACATTTCACGCCACGCAGAACAGCACAACCAGAGGGACAAAGACGAACAGTGCCAACACCATGACTGGCACTGAAGTCCATAACTTGATCGTATAGAGACGGCATGAACAGGAGGCCGAGTTCTAGTGAAGGTACGTACAGAATGTTAGGCAGGTACAGAACACCACTGGGACTGATAAATCACACGACGCCAACTCCGTGAACAGGAAGCAACTGACCAGACCCAGTACGAACAAATAGGACAGACCCGATAGGCTTTAACGCGAACAATGAGGAACAAACAGACGTCATGTGGTGGGTCGCTCCGGAGTCAAGTATCCAGAAGCCACTAGAGACACACGTAGAGGGCAGGGCGCCAAAGGTTGCAACAGTGCCAATGGAGCCAATGAACGCATATGAGACAGGCGGCTCACAGAGAGAGAGAGAGAGAGAGAGAGAGAGAGAGGGGGAGAGAGAGAGAGAGAGAGAGAGAGAGAGAGAACAAGGAATAAATATGAACTGCCACTGTTCATTCCACAGGACAGATCCACACAAGGAACCCAGAACGTGACCGGAGGGGTCTCCACGAATGACACTATCAGTCTTCCAAGTAAGACCTCTAGCCAGCGGTACAACACTCTCACCTCCATTATCGCGAAGGCGAAGGAGCTAAAGAAGGGATGTTTTTGCATTGTGTGTCCACCGTCTGATGATGGATGCATGCATGTGACCAGTGGTAGCGTCCGTCTTGTGATCCTGCACATCTAGGTTCAGATGGCGTAGCATTCTGACATGTGTGCGCAGAGTTATGGCCAAAACAGTGGTTTTGGGCCGGTTTTAGGACAGATCTTGGATCGCCGCGTGCGACACCCGCTGTGCGCCGCGGCAGGTATTTATGCCATGCACCTGTCATTTGTCATCTCACTCTGCAAATGCTATTGAAGCATTCAGACACTTTGCCTTGTGTCCCCTAGCCAAACTCTTGCCGTTGCGTGCACGACTTGTGACTGTCGTCAGCGTCTGATCAGGCACTGACACCTGGTCAACGTGAGTGTTGCTAGGAAGCTTCCTTGCATCTTTTCAGATAGGGCGTAGCGCACCACCCGCAATGCTGCCTCAAGATGACGCTCGCGGGGGCACTGAGAGAACTGGGACAAGAAGTTCACAGTAAACGCCACATCTGCTCGCGTGGTCATTGCAAGGTACATCAGGGAGCCAATGACTCGGAGGTAGTCGGTCACATCGACCGTCTCCCCCAACTTTGACAGCTCCCGAGACTTCAGTAGGGACTGACCGGCGGGTGTCATGGGTGTGGACGCTGTGGGGACTGATGTTAGAAGCGGGGCAAAGCGCTCCCCCATGCTGCGTACATATGCAGCTTGGTGAACGTGCAATGTGCGATGTCCACGGTCACGCTCCAACTCCATTCCTAGAAAGACACGAGCTGGACCAAGGTCCTTCATTTTGTATGCCGCTTGAAGCAGAGCCTTTGCAGCCACAACAGATGTGGCGTCGGGAGAGGCAATGAGGAGATCATCCACATAGACAAGGATGGCAACAAGTGGCTTGGTGGGAGCGCTGAGGAATAAGGCGGGATCCACAACGCTCCTTCAGTACCCCCCTTTTTCAAAGGTAGCTGTGATCTCTTGGTTCCAACAGCGTGGGGACTGTTTCAGGCCATAGAGAGCCTTACGCAAGCGCCACACTCTGCTTGTTCCATCCGAGAAGCCAAGCGGTTGCACCATATAGATTTCCTCGTCCAACTTTCCATGGAGGAAGGCATTGTTGACATCCATCTGCTCAAGCTCCCAGTCATGCTGAGCGACCAGGCTAAGAAGACCCCTGGCTGTAGTGTAGCGACCAACTGGGGCAAAGGTCTCGTCAAAGTCAACACCAGGGATTTGAGAGAATCGTTTTGCAGCGAGACGAGCCTTGTACCGTTCAACTGTATTATCAGGGTTCAGCTTGCGACGGTACACCCACTTGGCAGCAACTGTCTTGCGACCCGGTGGGAGGTCGGCGAGCTCGTACACACCATGCTCAGACAGTACATCGAGCTCAACTTTCATGGCCTGCTCCCACAAAGAGTCAGAAGCCGTGCGGGCTCCCTGCACAGTCAACGGTTTGGGAGGAAGGGGAGAAAGACCAGCGACAGCAAAGCATGAGGCAACATACCCAACTACAGACGAGGATAGAGCTGAGTGAAACTATTGCTCGACAAGAGTGTAGCCAAGTGCGGTGCTGGGGCGTATGACAGAGGCGGCTGCAGACAATGCAAAGGTAGCAAGGCCAAGAGCACGGAGACCAGGGTCGCCAGAGACAACGGGGTGAGACTGAGATGGAAGGGTCCGGAGACGTCCACCACAAGTGTAGGGTGAGACTGGTGGGATAGAATAGGAGGCAGCAGGACGCGGTTGCATAGAAGGAGAAAGAGAGTCAACGAGGTGAGAGGGCTCTGAGAGGACAGGAGGCGGCACGGACGTGGCGTCAGGCGCAGGAGTAGAGGACGAGGCAGAGGGCTCAAGTGAGACAGTGTCAGAAGAGTCAGGGGACCGCATGGACGGAGGCGAGTCCAAAGGAGCAGTGGAGGCAGAGGGACGAGAACCCAAGGAGGGAAAGGAGCCCGGGAGGGAGCTGCTCTCCTCCACGAGGGAGGGAGGGGAGGGACGCCCAGAGGGGAAAACGGGAGGCCCAGAGGGCAAAGGACCATTCCCACCCCAAGAGGGCGGAGAGAGGGACCCGCAAGCGGGGGGTGTCGCGCTCAAACAGATGTTCAAAGAAGAGCGCATCCCGGGACTTAACGACACGACACCGGGAGGGATCCCAGAAGCGCCATACTTTGGAGAACGGGGAGACGCCCAGAAAGACGCACAGGCGACCACGAGGAGACAGTTTACCATCACGTTGGTCCGCAGGGACCTACACCGATACAAGACACCCCCAGACACGAGCAAGGCGGAGGTCAGCACGCCGGCCTGTCCACCTTTCAAAGGGTGTGACAGTGGGGAAGCGGGCCATGAGGGACGCGATTCCAGACCCAAGTCACGTAGGACATGGCTTCAAAGGCAAACAGAGGGGACTGCCCGGAGGCGGAGAGGAGGGAACGGACACCATCAGCAAGTGTGCGGTTCCAACGTTTAGACACACCATTTTGTTGGGGGGTGTAAGGGGCAGAGGACTCAAGCCTAACTCCACGGGACTCAAGGAAGCGAGAGGTGGGACCAAAGAACTCACCGCCGCGGTCCCTGTGAAAAACGCGCAAGGGCCGGAGACAGGCACACTCGGCCTGCGGAAGCTAAGACTCAAGGACTTCAGTGACTTCACTTTTGTGGCAAAGGGAAAAGACCCAGTAGTAGCGGGAGCACCCACCAGTCAAGCACAGGACGTAGCGGCCGAGGCCACCAAGGAAGTCTTGGAGCAACGGACCCATGACATCAACATGGACAAGGTCAAGAGGATGAGAGGTAGTGGCCTCAGCCGTGGAGAATGGGGAGCGGTGCATCTTGCCGCTGACGCAGTCAAGGCAGGAGGACGTGCAAGGTGGTGCAAACATGGCAGGGTCAAGGCCGTGGGCTGGCCGAAGGCGGAGAAGGCGGTGGATGGCGGCAGTGTGAATGTGACAGAGGCGACAATGCAAGAGATCAGCGTGATCAGGCGACATCGAGGGGGCGACATGAACAAGAGGAGATGTAGTGGAAGACGATGGTAGCGTGAGAGGGACGCGGAATAGGCGATCACAGCGCACACCACAAAGAACAACATGGGCAGAAGAGCGGAGGGAGATGGAGGCCAAGCCGCGGCTGGACGAGAAGTCCATGCCCTGGTCGTCAAGAGTGGTCACGGAGGGAAGACTGACTTCAAGATCGGGTACGTAAAGCACATCGGGCAAGTAGACAGTGCCACCAGGACCAACAAAACGGACGACACCAACACCTTGGATAGGGAGAAGTTGCCCGGAGCCGGTGCGCACAGAACGGACGAACTGAACGGGCCCAAGAGACACAAACGACGACCGGCATGAGGTCATGTGATATGTGGCCCCGGAGTCAATGATCCAGAGACCGGGGGATGCACGAGTGGATGGGAGGACAAGACAGACAACAACTATACCACGTGGGGAGAGGGAAGACGGACCACCGAGACGAGTGGGGAATGTGTGGGACTGCCAATGCTCAATCTAGGCATGATCATCAGGCAAGTCCCCTTGAACACCACCAGAAGAATCACCACTAGAGTAGCATCAGACTCACAGACATACACATGGGACTGGCCACTCACACTCTCACCTCCCTGAGAACGAATGTGAAGAAGTTCTGCCAGCCGACGCTCAAGAGTATGCTCCTCGTCACGACGATCAGAAGAGCGGTCCGATGAGCGGTCGGAGGAACGGTCAGAGAACTGTCCATCCTCACGAGCCCAGTGAGGCACTGAGTAGTGAGAGGGAGGAGGACCGTAGTATGGAGGGCCAAAAGGTGGAGGGATCCAACCCCAAGGGCTGGGCACAGGTGGTGTCGGTTGGAGAGGGGCAAGAGTGGTGGAGAGCGCTGATGCAGAGGAGGACGACGAGGAGGACGCAACAGTCACGGTAGCAGCGGCGGAGGAGGCGGTGACACCCGTGCGGGCCCAGTGAGCGCACATAGAAGATGCAAGGTGCACGTCATCACGTGGGGCCGGGCACTTGGGTGCAGAGTGGCCGGTGGCGCCACAATTCCAGCAGGTGACCTCGACAGTGGCGGGGACGGAGGTCTTGCCTCCGTGGCCACCCCCACGCCCCTTACCCCCACGACCACCACCACGGCCGGAGCCACCCCCCCCCCCCACGAGAAGCAGCTTGAGTGGGATGAGCGGCAGCCTCAGAGGAGGAGGGAGTGGAAGTCGTTGCGGTAGAGGAGGATGAGGAAGAGATAGTGGCAGCAACGAGTATAGCGCGATGCATGCGTTTGTTCTGCAGGGAGTTCCACCAGTCGGTGAGACACGAGGCAATGAATTCAAAGAGGGGGCCGATCCCAGGTGGAGATTCAGTAGGGACGGGCGCAAAGGCAAGGCGCTCGAGCTCTGCCTGAGAGACGTGGAGATAGAGGTCAGAAAGCTTAGGGATGAGCCCAGCAACAATAGAGAGGCAGGCAGAGAGGGGACCAGGAGCTGCCCGGCCAAGATCCCTCAGCAAACGCAGACTGCGCGTCCAATACTCATCTGCCGTCTTGTCCGCTCGCATCTGCAGAGTGTTGAATTGGATAGTGAGGGCACTCTGGGCGGCATGCCCAGTCACTATTTTGTGGCGGTGTATGAATGCATAAGCGTCGACGGGATCAACGAGGGTGCCGCAGAAGGGGTCTGCATTGTATGTACCAATGTCATGAAGGAGACTGTCGGGGCCTGCATTGATGAGGGCTCGTACTGCACGAGCAGCCTCAGCAGGTTGAGGTACGAACGTCGGCTTGGCAGGGGAGTAATACTCACAAAGCAGCTCACCCTGGGCCCGTGCACTGAAGCGCGTCTCCCAGGATGTGAAGGTGAGTTTGGATGTAAACTGTGGTGGCGGTTTCTCAACGTCCTTCTGCCTAGCGAGAGAAGAAGCGTGTGGGCGAATGTTGCTGCTGAGAGAACAAGGGATGAGGAGTTGGCGACATTACCACTAGGTGGAGCTGATGAATCTGCTGAGCCTGACTCTGCAGAGGGAAGGACTGCAGCAAGACCTGGGATGGTACGCAGATGCTCAAGGACTAATGTGGCCACTACGACCGCTTGCTCTTGCTGTGCTTCCCGTCCCTGATAGAGCTCATCTTCCGCCTTTCGGGGCTCTGCTTGTGCTTCACTAAGAGCAGCCTGAAGGGCCTACATAGTCTCCTCCAGCATAGGCATGATGAGAGGAGGAAATCAAGAATGCAGACAAGCAGGGTCTAGAGGGATGAGAGAGGGTACAGTACAATGCTATGCGATGCACTACAGTGCAATGCAATGCACTGCGATGCTGTGCAGTGCTCACCGAGCTGGTGGTGCAGAAGAAGGGTGAAGAGTGGAGGAACCACTGATGCGGCTGAAGAGAACAAGACCGCCACCCAGCCTGCGACTGCCACAGTGAGACACCGGACCCCCGTAAATATGGCTCCGGCAAATGCAGCTAAAGCTGATGCCACAAGAACACCATTGGTGATGTGCGATGTGGTATCTCGTGGAGCGCCGGTAGGTGTCAGCACTGTTGTGGCAGTAGATGCCCGAATGGATCCAACAGCACTGGATGTGGCGTCTGCTGCTGTGACCCGTGTGGCAATGTTTACGGCGGCCGCTACAAACAGCAAGCACGGCAAGCTCTGGCCGTGTCAGCGAAGGTGGTAGTGGCGCCTACAGCTGCGTCAAGAATGGCTCCAGCTAAGTCAATGGAGTCGGTGTGAACGGGCAGGACAGGAATAACGCCAGGTACTTCAGGTGCTGTTGATGGTTCTGGTGTTATAGCGGCTGTAGGAAAAGGGGTAGGAGAAGGTGCAGCTGCTGAGGAGGGGTTAGACGTCTGAGAGGTACGAGGAGGTTGCATCCTTGGAGACAGGGGCGGTGAAGGAGGTAGATCATCCGGCGTGTAGACGTGCCAGTTTATTTCTGCTTCACACTCCTCACGTTCGCGCTTGTCAGCTGCAGCAAGCTCCTCACGCCAGTACGCGCTATCCATCATGCGAAACCACAAGGGTGTGTCATCGTTGGTGGATGGAGGTTTGTCAAAGACTCTCGGATCCTCCCAACCAGGATTTGTGCACCGAGCGGCTGTGTGTGGAGAGTCCAGCTCCTCGTCCGGAGGACCGTCAAGAGGAGGAGAATCCAGGGCGAGAGGGCTAGGGCTGCTGTCGCAGCCAAGAGAGATATGGATCACTGAGAGTGCAATTCTCAGCACCGGGTCCCTTGTTTTGTGAGAGCAACGTGATGGACCTTGGAATGAATTCGGTGCAATGAGTATGATGCTGCAAGAGGTTAGCTGCTGCGAGATGCTAGCAGGCAAGACCAGAGGGCACAACAGGGAGTGCCGAAGAGTGAGGCCCAAGCTGGAGTGCTTGGATGCAAGGAACCTACCTCTGTCCCAAAGGGGCAGTGGATGTAGTCCGGAGAGATCGTTAGACTCGCTGCCGCAAATGTATGAGGACGGCGGCACCAGTGGTGCTGCTGTAGGAGCAGCGATGGCGAAGGACGACTACTGTGGTGGACGTCGGCTGTGGCAAAACTACCACGTGGCAAGAGTGCCACGCTCTATGCTCAGGCACGAGAAGTGTAGGCTCGTGCGTAGGCTGACAATGAAGTGCCGGCAGCAGCTCAAAAGAGTTGAGCAGCTTGATAAGATTGCCGTAGTGGAAATCGGCAAAGACCTGTGCGAGTGCGGAGAACTACCCTGTTAACAAGTGGCGGGAGAGATGCCACACGTAGGGAGGTGAATGAGCAGCGGCGAAGAGACGACGGGCCCAACGAGAGTGGGCGGCGGTTGAGCACTGGGGGGTTGTCGAGGAGCCCTCGGCATCATAGTCACAATTCCAGGATTCGCGAGGTGCAGGGGTTGTCCCCTGCTACTCTGATACCAGTAGTTGCTAGGTAGTTTCCTCGTTAAGCTGTGTGAGATGAGGCGGGTGAGAGCAATGGGACACAAGACACGCCATGGATGCGGTAACCTTGCCTTAGAACTTTGCACTCAACCAAGACAAAAAACTAGTGAGAGGAGCGAGCAAGCTAAGCACCGGTGAGCACGCACCCATACCGAGCATCACGCTCGGGTGGGTGAGTGCCGCCACCCGAGGGTCGACCACTCGACCCGACCACTCGGAATAATCTGAGGGCGGTTGCTCACCAGTGCACGGCCAAAGCCGGCACGGTGGCCCCCTTAGGATGAGCACCCGGGAAATGTACAGCTCCCCCAGAACACTCAAGGCCAGAGCAAACATGATGGAGGGCACGACAGTGAGAATGTATGAGCCCTAGCATCTACCGCAACACAAAATCATAGAGAGTCATGCAATGGCCACATATGTGCAAGAGGACATGCCTGGGTCCAGCAACAGCTTGATGACATCAGAGGCTCCAATCAGAGCGAGCACACCTGATGCTTCCCCAGGTGAGGCCATGGTCATTTGATCTGTACATGTCTGTGCAGAATGGAGACAACAGGTCATAGAGTTGTGAGCGGCCAACGAACTTCAACACTGCTATCTCGTCAGACGTGGTGATGGCACGCGGGTGTGCACAAAGAGAAAATCCAGGCAACTCTTACAGGGTCCCATGACAAAGTTGTTCCTTTCACAGGCTCGTGGTCCCTGCTTGATTTATTGGTGACATTAGGATTCCTTGCAAGGATGTAGCCTGGTTGTTGTTCGCAGGTCGTGACCTGTTACATGCTTGCGAGTCTATTCACATTGCAGGCACTCGTTTGGTGCCTCGCTAGGCATGAGGTGTAAGCGAGGGCGAGCTCCTACCTGCCTGCCTGCTCGCACCCCTCCACGCTACACCTAACAGCTCTGTGCATCCCTAAACTTGTGACTCGCGTGTTTATTTGCGTAACTGACTGTGAACCTTGCATCCATGGATCTTTGCGCCTATTCTCTCTCACACATTCTTGTTTCCCTCGCTTCCTGTCACTTGGCATGTCTGCCTACTAGTATCAGAGCGTGCTAAGGGAGAGAGAGAGCTCTCTCTTGCTAGAGCTCGTGAAGAGACGCCACCGCCTACGCTTCTGCTGGTGCTCTTGTACACAAACTGTGATCTTGCAGCAAGCATGCCCTTCTAGCCACAGCACTGCATGGCACATAGTACACCCGCACTACATTGCCACCCTTGCAGCCTCGCATTGCGCAAAAACAGTAGCTTGGGGCTACCGGTCCCAACCACCACCTCCGTCCTCTCGGCAGCCATCGACAGCCATGTGGAAAGAAGCCCGCGTGCGGGCTCCTTCCTCATTCCCGTAGGTTGGATCTTTCCACATGCGGTAGCCGCAATTTTTGCTGTTGACAGCAACCTAGCATCCAGAACAGTTACGTCATCGACAGTAGCTGCAGCCACAGCCGAACCAGTAGCGGCAATTGTGGCATAAATGAAAAATTCTGCAGAAGCAACTAAGACGAAGCTGCTGCTGCAGACGTGACAGGTGAAGCAGCAGCAACTCTCACAGTAGCGGTAGAGGCCACCTCTAACTGACCTGTGGTAGTGTACATCGCGGCAGCATTGGCGAGCGTGCCTTCGACATCTGCAACAAGAGCAACAAAGCACCTGCGGGCACTATCGCAACCACCGCATCCACCTCCACAATCGCAACTGTCGCAACTGCGCGCGCAAAACACACCTGCCACATTTTGACTGGGTGTCCCATTGGCATCCGCAACACCAGCAGTGAGGCCCACAGTAGTGGCTGTTGGCCCAGTTGCCACCGCCACAACAACAACCATTGCCACGCCGGCGACGGCGACTGCAGCCGCAGCCACATCATTCATAGCACCAGCAGCTACTGCAAGCACGCACGGCGCAAGAGACAAAATTGAGCAGTCACTTAGATGCTGAACAGCCTGGGCCTGACAACCTCATCATCTCAGTTGCAGCGCTGTGGTGGTGCGACAGCTGCCACGTTGGCACATCGCGACGTCCCAGGCACGTCCTCTTCCGGAGGATGCTACGCCGCATTGTTGCGAGCGTCGTTTCAAAGGCATGAGCTGCGACTAGGCGTCTGAGTCCACCTCAACATCACCTACGCAGGCTCCGTGCCACCATCCGGTAAGTGTCTCTCCACCTCGTTCTCCTGGAGGGGATCTTCAGCAGCATGACGTTCCAGAGGTGACTGCTACTTAGCTTTATGCAGTGCTGACATAGGACATCGTTAGTTTTGTGGGTGCCCTTACACGCATGACTTCAGCTATCAACTACAGCAGCCCTAGCTTCGTTTACCGCAGTTGCTAGGGCTTTGTGTGCACCTACCTCCACCTTGGCAGGGCGTGCTACTGAGGGGCATACTAAGGCCGTAGTAGTCGTTGGGCCCGTCGCTACCGCCGTCGCTGACATCAACACTCAGATCTCCGCAGCAATGTCTGCCATCGCTTCGACGACAGCCTCAGCTGCATCTGCAACATCGATAACTGCAACATCCATCCACATTTCTACATCCGCCCCAGTTGCCGCAGTAGAATCTCCTCCATTCTAGCTTCGTCACTACGACAGTTTCCGTTGTGGCCGTCCTCACCAGTCTAGGTCCCGCATTCACCACTGGGACACTTGCTCTAGTAGTTCCAGTCACATCCACCATCTCCATCTTCTCTATAACCTCCGCCACCGTAGTTCCTCCTCTCCTTTCCTTTTTGTGACGCCCGTCCCCCACGGGCACTGCTTCACTTGCCCTCTTTGCACCTTATGCCCGCCTCACTCTCCTTGCTCTCTCTGCGGTGGCTTGTCCTGCCTGACTCGGNTTTCTCTATAACCTCCGCCACCGTAGTTCCTCCTCTCCTTTCCTTTTTGTGACGCCCGTCCCCCACGGGCACTGCTTCACTTGCCCTCTTTGCACCTTATGCCCGCCTCACTCTCCTTGCTCTCTCTGCGGTGGCTTGTCCTGCCTGACTCGGGATGGGCTATCCTACAGCATACATCTATCTTGCCAAAGGTACCCCCAGTTTTCCCATGCCCACTGGGGCTGGGGATACTCTGCCAAAGTCTTTCTGCCAGGGTCCCTCCGTCGTCACCATGCCTGGTGACGACGAGTCAGTCATTGCGACTCTTCAGCGCCAGCTCGCACTCACTCGCGAGGCCCAACAGGAGGCTGAAGACCGTCTTAAGCTCGTGGAGGTCAACTGTGCCACCTTTGCTGATGAGGTCACCGCTATGGTCTTGCGTCGCCTCCCTGCTGCTTCCGCTGTCCCACCTACTAGTGCCAATGCCAATCCTATGCTGGCACACCTTCTGCCTATAGCACTTCTGCCAGTGCACGTGCTGGTGTCCCTGCAACAGTTGTCCCTCTTATAGTGCCTTGTCAGCATGATTTCTTCTCTCAGTCACATGTTCTCACCTATGGCCTCGCCTTTTGTTCCTGGGAAGTGCACTTCAGTGACTGGGCTTAGGGGGAGCAGCTATGGGAGTACTAATGCCCCGCTGTTCCTCCCTTCACACCTCTTGCTATAGATTCTTTCCATGCTATTCGGACCCTCATCGCTGTTGCGCCTAAGCCATTGATTAATGATGTTGGTACTTTCAATGCTGACCCTGCTTACCAGTGCCTGACTGACACTGTCGGCGTATATGCCATGCTACATTGTCACACCACTGTCACTGGCCAAACTTCTCAGAGCGTGCTCACTGTCGATTTCGACATGCTTCTCATGCGTGGTGATGAGACCGCCGATACCTACTGGGCTCGAGGTCTCAAGCTCCTTAGTAAGCTTGGTGACTTAGCACCTGGCCAACTCGTGGCCGTCCTTACCATGGTCAAAGGCCTTATCCCGGTTGTTTGACCTCCTTCACGAAGTCAAGGCGGAAGAGCTGTAGTTCCTGGCCTCGCAGCCAGTCCTACCAAAGTACCCGCCTGGGGTTGGGGCTCTTTGGGACTTTGCCTCTGAATGCCTTGCTGCATGGTGGACCAATCTGCAGAACAAGCGCCTCCATCGCTCTTCCATCACCGGTGTTGTTGCTCTCACTACTTCTGCCAAACTTACGACTTCATCTGCCTCTTCCTCTACTTCAGCCTCTTCTTCTTTGTCCTCATCTGCCTCTGCTCTTGCCTCCCAGGGTCGTGGAAAAGGCAAGGATAAGGACAAGGGCAAGGGCAAAAACAAGGGTGCCGCCACCTCCACTCGTGTTCCTGGCATCGTGGTGTGCTGGAACTGTGGCTCTACGGAGCATTCTCCTCGTACGTGCCCAGCTCCTCCAGAAGATCTCCACCTTGCCCGGGTGATGCGAGTCCACTGGACTCGCACCTCCAGCTCCATCCCTGCGTCCTCGACCTCCACCTCTCGCTCGTTTGTCCCTGCTGTAGCTGTTATGGGAGCCGCCGGTCGAGGTGGTTATAATGTCATCATGCTGACTTTAGATGCATGTTTTGATACTCCTATTTTATTCTACGTAAAAAACCGTGCGAATAAACCCAAGAACCGGGTCATTTGGTACAGGGACAAGAAAGACACGGCCGTGCAAATGTGGGAGGCACACCTCTAGAAAACAGGAGATGTACCGGTTCGACCCCGAGCACGACGGAGCGACTTTCTCGCCCACTGCAGCCGAAGCGCCCCTGGATGGATGCTTAACCAATGTGGCAAGGTTCTTTGGGGTCAATGGGTGCTTTGGGATGGCGGCTAGAGCTGCATTTGCAAGCAAGGGTGCTTCGGGCAGTGCTGCCAGCGGTAATGACACGTGGAGCATTCAAACGGCCATAATTCAACCGTCTCTCCACGGATTGAGGCGATCTTGGGTGCGTTGGAAATTTCACAATGTATACTACATGATGCATGTGTTATTTGTGTGATTGCACCTCTGTAGAGGGCTTCGGAGTTCCGAGGGGCTTTCGGCTGGCTCATAAGGGCTTGTACATAAGGAAGCCTAGGGGTTGTTCTAAGCATACCAATCATACCCAGAGACTTTGTATATTTCCTTGTACTGATCTATCAAGTCTAAGAATTTATTCCTTGTCCAAATCTCCTTGTTCTCGAAGCATTGCCTTGCACACGTCTATTCGATCCTAAAATTCTTCCACAGTGCACCTTGGTGCAAATGCCGCCGGGAGAGTCGCACGTCGGGAAACTCAGTCACCAGCAGCGGTCTTGCTGCTAAGAGAGGGTCATACGGCATCTCAAGGGTTGGCTGGACACACCAAAGGATCAAGGGTTGGGAGGTTTATCCCAAGGGCTCGGCTTGTGACCGTCACTTCGGACGTCCCTCGGTTCACATTTGGTATCAGAGTGCGTGGAAGTTCGCTTTGCTTTACGCGGACCCAAGGGAGGCAGCAGATGTGCCACAACTGTGTTTGCCCATAATTGTTTTATCAGAACCACAAGCATGGCAGCCGCGGCATACGAACAGGCTTATCTCTTGGAGGAGATCCAGCGTACTCTCGACAAGTTACACCAATAGAACCAGTAGCTACGTGCGGAGGTTGAAGCGAGGTACGTCGCCCAAGGGAGCAGTGCGTTGGGGGGAGTCGCATTGGCATCTACACATGTCTTTTGGCGGCCCAAGCTGAAGGAGCCAAAGTTCTACACTGGCAAGGGCAGTGCGCAGGAGTGACTCTTCACGGTGAACCAGTACTTCACGGCGTTGGGTGTTCTCGTGGTAGAAGATGGCACGAGACTGGAGTATGCACCTACACTGCTCCGGGGAATGGTGTTGCAATGGTGGTCGGCATTGTGTCGGCGGAACACCGCTGGTTTACCGGACGGGCTAGGATCCAGGCAATGACTTCAGCCATTGTTGTGTCTACCACTGGGGCGGGAAGTGTAGCTTGGTGCGTGGGCATTGACGGAGAAGCCAGAGACGTGGGAGCAGTTCGAGACGATGCTCCAAGCGCGCTTCGACCTCCTCAACGGCAGCCGAGTCGCACGGGACAACATCAAACACATCAAGCAAGGCGGATCGGTCCAGGATTACACCACACGTTTCATGGATTTGGTGGCACAAATCGACGATCTCTCAGATGCGGAGGCGTACAGCTGCTTCCATAACGGCCTGAAGCCGCACGTCCAACATAAACTCGTAGTGCTCGGGTTGTGGTCCTTTACGGAGCTGGTTTCGGCGGCAGAGCGCATCGACGCGGTAAGCTGCAATGTGCGCCGGAATGGCTACGCAACACAACCACGGGTGGAGCAACCGGTTCAGGCTGTGCCCATGGAGGTGGATGCAATCCCAGCTGGGCAGCGGGGCACGAGCGGACAGCAATGACCGAGAGGCAAGTGTTGGGCTTGTGGTGAGGAGGGTCATTGCAAGCGGGACTACCCGAGACGCAAGACACAGCAGGGAAACGGGCAACAGTAGTGAGGAGGAGACGACCTAGTGCTGTGATTCTTTTGTTCGCAAGAGTCGCCACCAGCCTTGAAAGGCTAATTAAGGAGGCAACTCCTTAAATTTGCTAATTTAGGAGTTTCCTCTAGTGCTCTTGCGGAATGAAGGTGAGACCCAAAAATTTCCAGGGATCATCTTGGAGCTGGCTCTTTAGATTCCGGAGGGGAGTTTCAAGGGTCGGAGGAAGCTACGCGGTCTGCTGGACGGTTGCGCGAGCAATAGCTTCTTCAACGACAGGTTGGAGACGACGTTGGAGCTTGCACGGCAGCCGGGGACGTTGGCCAAGGCGCGGCAGGTGTCCGGAGTGGTGGAGTGCGGTAGGCCCCTCATCAAGCACAAGGTCCACATGAGTGAGTTGGTGTATGATATGGAGTTCCACACGTGCCCTATGGATGATTAGGACTGCTTGATCAGCCGGGATTGGTTGCACACCTGGAATCCGGAGGTGGATTGGAGGTGCAACCGGGTGGTTGTGAAGGCGGGCGGGACGAACCTCACTTTGCCATTGTGGTGGGGTGAGGAGAAAAAGTTGGATGTGGCGGAAGTGGAGAAGCAGTTGTACATCATCAACTTGCAGTAGTTGAAGCAGTGCGAGCGCAAGGGTGGCCAGGATTACTTGGCATGGATGCGTCCACAACAAGCAACATAGCAGCAGATTGCAGTAGTTGAAGCAACAGAGGGACAGCCGGTCAAAGGCGCGGGAGCTACAGAGTTGCCTTTCGGTGTTAGGTAGGAGCTCAAGGAGTTTGGGGATGTTTTTTCAGAGGATTTGCCAAAGGGGCTGCCGTCGCGGTGCGACATCGACCACAAGATCGAGGTGGTGCCAGGGTTGTCACCAACGGTACTGACTTACAACCGCATGAGAAAAGCGGAGCTTGTGGAGCTCAAGAAGCAGTTGGAAGAGTTGGTGGACCAGGGCTTTGTTCGGCCGTCGGTGTTTTCAAACACAGTGCCGGTGCGATTCGTTAAGAAGAAGTCAGGAGAGCTGCGGATATGTGTGAACTACTGGACGCTGAACAACATCACGGTGAAGAATCGCTACTCGTTGCCACGTGCTAAGGACTTGTTCCACCAGCTACGAGACGCACGTGTCTTCAGCAAACTGGACCTGAGGTGAGGGTATCACCAAATCCGCATCACGGAGGAGGATGTGGAAAACCCGCGTTTCAGACGCGCTATGGACACTTTGATTATCTTGTGATGCCTTTTGGACTAATGAATGCTCCGGCTACATTCATGGCATTGATGAACCGCGTATCCCATCCCTACTTGGACCAGTTTGTGGTCGTCTTTCTTGATGACATCCTTGTCTACTTGTGGACAATGAAAGAGCACCAAGAGCACATGCAGATAATGATGCAAGTGTTGAGAAAGGAGCAGCTATTTGCCAAGCTCAGCAAGTGTGAATTCACCAAGTATGAGGTGGAGTTCCCCGGCCACATTGTCAGTGGGTGGGGGATCCAAATCGACCCAAAAAAAGGTAGAAGCAATGAGGGAGTGGCCAGAGCCAGCGTGCGTGCGAGACATCCAGGTTTTTTTGGGTTTTATGAACTACTGCCGGAGGTTTTTCTAGGGGTACACGGCAATAGGAGCACCCTTGACAGTCTTGCTCCAGAAGGGACGCCAATGCAAGAAGGGTACAAAGGAGAGGCAAGCCTTTGGTGCAATGAAGGCTGCCATGTGTGAAGCACCGGTGTTGGTACACCCGGACACGAGCAAGGAGTATGTGTTGGCGACGGACGTGATCGACTATACAATCGGCAGGGTGCTGATGTACTACCAAGGGAAGGGGCTCCAGTCCATTGCGTACTACTCCAAGAAGCTAAAAGGGGCTGAGCTCAACTACCTGATCCATAAGAAGGAGATACGCGCGGTAGTCGAGGACTTCAAGCAATGGCGGTGTGTGGTGCACGCGGATCACGACGCTGTCAAGTACCTCAAGTCGCAGCCGAACCTGAGTCATCACCCCGCTTTCACCTGAAGGGTTGCAAGCAGGATAGCCAGTGTTGGCAGCGTGAGAAAGGGAACGAGATTAAGATGTCGTGGAGTGCGTCGTTAACACAAGCACTGTTCGAGGAGGCGCATGACTCGCACTACGGTGGTCATTTCGTCCATGAAAAGACCTTCAAGACGCTTGCGTGCCAATATTGGTGGACGACAATGGGAGCTGATTGTAAGGAATACCTGAGCAACTGTGACAAGTGCCAACGGATCAAGTCACGAAGGGCAAGGACACCAGGAGAGTTGTAGCCACTACCGGCACTAGAGCGCCCGTGGACGGACATCTCATTGGACTTTGTGGGGGGGGTCTTCCACAGGGAAAAACGGGCAACACCATGGTGCTGGTGGTGGTGGACCGGTTCAGCGAGATGGCACATTTTATTCCATGTGCGGAGAAGGTCACAGCAACGGAGACGGCTCAACTTCTCTTGCAACACGTCATCAAACTTCACGGGATGCCGAATTGTATGGCCTCGGACCGCGACCCGTGCTTCACCTCCCAGTTTTGGGAGGAACTCTTCAAGATTTTGAGCACCCGTGTGGCTCTTTCATTGGCCTACCATCCCTAAATGGATGGCCAAACAGAATGCACCAACTAGACCATGAAGCAACTGTTGTGGGGGATCCTGGAGCCGAATGGCGAAGGATGGGAATGCAAGCTCTCGGTGGCTGAGTTTGCCTAAAACTCAGTAGTGCATACCTCGACGGGACGGTCTCCCTTTGAGGTAGTGTATAGGATGCAGCCTGCTTCTCCCTCAGACATGACAACAGGATCGGACCTACCCACTGTGCAGTAGTTTGCAAGTGACTTTGCGGAGGTGTGGCAGGGCGTACAGCATGTGCGTCATAAGGCACAACAACAGATAAGCAGCAAGCGGACAAGCACCGGACGACCGAGGAGTTCTTAGTGGGATAAAGGATACAGCTGAGCTCGCGGATCTTGCAACTAGCAGGGGTGGGCGACGATAAGCTCAAGCATCGGTGGGTGGGCCCTTTCCCAGTTAAGGAAAAGCGATCCACGGTGAGCTACAAATTGGAGCTTCCGGACCACTACAAGATTCATCCTGTGTTCCAACCTTCTCTCCTCAAGGCCTACAAGGAGCCGGACGCACAGATTGCAACACGGGGACAGGGTCCTCCTCCACCGGTCTTGGTTGAGGGAGAGGAGGAGTACATGGTGCAAAACATTCTCGGACACCGTCGGCGCGACAATGGGTGGCAGTACCTGGTGCAATGGCTTGGCTATGGACCTGAGAACAACTGCTGGATCCCCAAAGCTGACTTCCACGTGATCGATGCGGTGAATACGGTCCTCTAAGCATACCAGGAGTGCACCGGGACGGTGCGCCCTCGAGGGGGGGGGATTGATGTTATGGGAGCTGCCGGTCGAGGCGGTGATAAAATCATTACAATGAGTACAGATACATGTTTTGATGGTTCTATTATATTCTACGTGAAAAACCGTGTGAAATCGACCTAAGAACTGGGCCATTTGGTGTAGGGACGAGAAAGATACGGCCGTGCAAAGGTGGGAGGTGCACCTCCAGAAACCAGGAGACATACCGGTTCGACCCCGAGCAAGGCCATTACTCATCCGTCTCTCCATGGATTGAGGCGATATTTGGTGTGTTGGAAATCTCGCAATGCGTAATACGCGATTCATGTGATATTTGTGTGATTGCACCTTGGCAGGGGGCTTCAGAGCGTTGAGGGACTTTCGACTGGCTCATACGAGCTGGTACATAAGGAAGCCTAGGAGTTGTTCAAGGCATGCCAATCTTATCCAGAGAATTTGTATGTTTGGTTGTACTGATTTATCAATTCTAAGGATTCATTCCTTGTCCAAATCTCCTTGATCTCCAAGCATCACCTTTTACATGACCATTTGTTCCTACAAGTCTTCCGCAGCGCACCTTTGTGGAAACGCCGCCGGGAGAGTCGCACGGCGGGAACCTCAGTCATTAGTAGCGGTCTTGCTACTAGGAGTGGGTCGTGCGGCATCTCAAGGGTTGGCTGGACATACCAAGGGGTCGAGGGTTGGGAGGTTCATCCTAAGGGCTCGGCGTGTGACCGTCACGTCGGGCGCCCCTCGGTTCACAGTAGCAGAGGACCACTGAACCACTAGTGTGCCCTCTCCTCCGCCGCCTGGCTCTTACCCCTAGGACTTGCCTCCTTACGGTGCCCCTGCGTACGCTGGGCTGCTGTCCTCTACCTACACCACACCACCATGGTTCCCTCCTCCTCCCTCCAGTGAGTCTGCTTGAGCTCTGTCGGTGTCTTCTGATGGTGACCGCGGTGATCGGGAGCGCCAGCTCATGGCCAGTCCGCCGAAAGACTCCTGCAAGCTGCAGAAAAACAGTAGGATTCCCGGCAGTGTCCGGGGCTCTAGAAACGGTAGTGGACCGGCTCCAAGCTGGTAGTCCGCCGCCAGTCGTCGCACCGGTGTCACCAGTGCCCACCTCAGGGATCTGCACGAGTATGGACACAGCCGAGTGGTCACAGCAGACTGTACAAGAACGTCACAAATCACAACACTCCCCCATGACCCGATGGTACGCATGTCCATACACGTGCAACACTGGGACAAGTACAGTAGTGTGTGCAAAACAGATGGGACACGGACACACATCCCACACTCAACCACTCTCAGGCATGGGGCGAAGCCCAACAAAACGAATGGCCACCAGGAACTTTCCGCGAGCTAGTGCCTTCGTCAAGAAATCAGCACGCTGCATGTCAGTGCCAACCCACATGACGGAGATCACGTGTCGCTCCACCAGATCACGCACAAAGTGATGCTCAATTGCAATGTGCTTCGTGCAAGCGTGAAAGACACCGGATTTCTCCGCAATGGCGAGAGCACTCTGGTTGTCGCAACGAAGCACAATGGCGGGTACTAACTGACCAAGCTCAAGAAACAGGCGATGCAGTCATACCGCCTCAGCAGCCCCTGCGCCCAAAGCAACGTACTCTGCCTCTGACGAGCTACGTGCGATGTAGCCCTGCTTTCCGCTACGCCAAGACAGAGCGGTACCGTCGATCAGGAACACGTAGCCAGTACGGTTGCGTCCACCTGGGCTCCAGGCCCAGTCGCTGTCAGTGTAGCCGTCAAGAACCATCGAACATTGCCGACGAAAGCAGAGTCCGAGGTACAGCGTGGAGACCATGTACCGCACCACTCGCACATCCGCGTGAAGGGCTCTGGCATGTGGAGCCTGCGAGAACTGAGCGAGGAGGTTGACAGCGAAAGCGATGTCAGGACGTGTGGTAGTGGCCAGGTACATCAGAGATCCGATGAGACGGAGGTACAAGGTCACGTCCACTGTCTCCCCCAGCTGTGTGGGATCATCCACCTTCAGGGCATCCTGCCCATCAGGTGTAAGAGGTGTGGAAGCGGTGGGCAGTGCACCAAGGAGGTTGTTGAAACGCTCCCCCACGACTCGTCCGTATCGGGCCTGATGCAGCAACAGTGTCCGACACCTGCGATCTCGCACGATCTCCATACCAAGAAACACCGATGCAGGACCGAAGAGGCAGTCTGAAGGACAGCCTTGGCCTCCTTCACGGCCTCTAGGGACGGAGACGCGATCAGAAGGTCATCGACATAGACCAGGATGGCGGTGAACCGCTCGGGTGTCGATAGGATGAAGAGAGAGGGATCTGCCTCGCTCTGTACATATCCCACACGAGTCAAAGTGCCGGTGATCTCCCGGTTCCAACACCGCGGAGACAGCTTGAGGCCGTACAAGGACTTGCGCAAGCGCCAGACCTTGTTACCTTCCTCAAAGCCTGGTGGCTGAGCCACGTAAATCTCCTCATCCAGAGAGCCATGGAGGAACGCATTGTTCACGTCCATCTTGTGCAGTTCCCAGTCATACAGAGCCACTACACCGAACAGATCTCGAGCTGAGGTCATGCGGCCGACAGGGGCAAAAGTGTCAGTGTAATCGACGCCCTCAATCTGAGATGTACCCCTTGACGACCAAGCGGGCCTTGTAGCGCTCCAGTGAGCCATCCGGCTTCACTTTCTTGCGAAAGACCCACTTGACCTGAATAGCCTTCCTCCCAGGCGGAATGTCGACAAGCTCGTAGACTCTATGCTCTCGGATGGCGTGAAGCTCATGCTCGCAAGCAGCACGCCAAGCGTCAGCATCCTGTGATGAGAGAGCCTCCTTCGGGGTGCCTGGGTCGGGCGCCATAGAGGGAGAGCTATGCGTGGCAAGGGCACACGCCTAGGTGCTAGGCCTGATGACCACAAGATCAGCTGCTGCATCACAAGCGATATGGAACTCGCGAGTGATGAGATTGTGCCCTACGGGGCACGCTGGATGTACCTCTATGAGCTTAGTGCGGACACTCAGGCCTAGGGCCTTTGTGCCGGGGTCACCACTCGCGATGCTATGAGAGGGGCGCCTGGGTGCGGGGCCCGACGCTTGCTGAGCTCCGGAATCCAGTGGTCAAAGACGGCCACCGGGCTCACGGGAGTAACCGGAGCTCGAGGGGCGCACCTCAGGCTCAGGGACAGGCAGGACCACAGCTGGTGGGGACTGAGGCAAGGCAGGTGATGCCGTGCGAGGAGATGCATGTGTGGGGAGCACAGGGCTTGGTGTGACAGCAGGAGCAGGCAAGACTGGACCTGACACAGAGGCAGGAGTGCCAGCAGGAGCAGATACGGGAGTAGGCAAGACTGGACCAGACACAGAAACAGGAGTGCCAGCAGGCGCATGTACTGACGCAGAAGTAGGCACGGGAAGAGGAGCAGGGGCACCTGTGGGGCGTGAAACAGGCTGTACGGACGAGGTCTCTGGACCGACAGCGATGATCGCCGGGTCATCAAGAGCCGGAGACCGAGAGCTGAAGGGGGCTCGAACGGACACATCAGTCTGGTGAGAGGTGCTCGCTGGCGTAGAAGCCTCCCCCATCCGTTGAGAACCCTCACAGGTAGGAACATGTGTGGCGGAGAGTGTCGTGATCGAAGTCAAGTCACGGTAGGTGAGAGAATCGAAAAAAAGCGCGTCGCGTGACTCAATGACGCGACGATGAGTAGGATCCCAGAAGCGCCAGGCCTTCGACCGCGGGTAAATGCCTATGAAGGCACACAAGCGGCCCCGAGGTGAGACCTTGGATCCCTGCTGGTCCTCGGTGTACCACACGGAGGCCAGGGAGTCCCAGACGCGAGCGAGATGAAGGTTAGCACGGTGTCCAAACCAGAGCTCATACTGTGTAATATGGTCCGGAAGTGGACCGTGCGGGGGGCGGTTCCAGACCCAGGTCATGTAGGCGAAACCCTCAAAGACAAAGGACTCAGGGAAACTGCACTCAGACCGCATAGCGCGAACCGCATCCTCCATGGTGCGGTTCCAGCGCTCGGCAACACCGTTCTGCTGAGGGGTAGCAAGATCGGAGACCTGGTGAAAAATCCCGTGCTCAGCAAAGAACCCGTCCATCTCGCCAAGGAACTCACCGCCACGATCCGAGCGGAAAGTATGTAGCGTGTGACATGACTGACGCTCAGCCATAACTAGCCAGAGTCAAACCGCAAGGGCGGCGTCGCTCTTCTGACGTAGGCTGTAGACCCACCGCATCCGGGTAAAGTCGTCAGTTAGAGTCAGAACATACCGGCCTCGATCAGAAAGGGACTCGACTGGAAGAGGACCGAGAAGGTCTGAGTGAACTAGCTCGAGAGGCTGAAGCGCTCGGGAACGAGAGTCAGGGTAGGTGCATCGGTGCATCTTCCCCTGAGCGCAAAAAAGGCAATCGGTCTTGGGTGGCTTCTCGAAAGAAGCCGCGTCAAGACCGAGAGCTGGCTGTGTCCGAATGAGCTTCGACACATTATTGGAGCCCACGTGATACAGACGGCAATGAAGCAACCACTGGTGTTCCGGAGACAGAACACCAGTGACAAAGACCCGACCGGAGGAGGAAGGAGAGCAAGGGGAGGAGGTCCGAGAGACGTGATACAGGGCGTCTATGACCGAGGCACGAAGGACAACGCTGCGAGTGTCAGTAGCAGTCACAGTCGCTGAGTCTGCGGTATGCTCCACAGAGAGATCCATCAGTGTGCAGGCACGCACATAAATCAGGCTGAGCTCAAGATCAGGCACAAACAGCACGTCGGAAAGGTACAAGGGGCCAGACGGACCATCGAAACATACAACCCCAACACCATGGACTGGCAAGGACTGACCAGAGCCTGTACGGACAGAACGGACAGACCTGACAGGACCGAGAAAAAAAATCACTAAGACGACACGTCATGTGATGAGTGGCACCAGAATCGATGATCCAAGTGCCACCGGAGTCACGACAAGTGGACGTCACTGTACAACGGGCAATGGAACACTCGGCATCAGAGGGACGCTGAGCCGTCAGAGGGGAGGAACGATGCAGGACACAAAGATGAGACTCATGAACCCAATCGGTGCAGTCAGGCCCATCATCATCACATGTTGACTGTGCTCCCCCACACACGTCGTCATGACCCACAGGAACAGACGGACAGACAGTCTGTGGACCACCTGACGATGACAGCACACTCGCACCTCCCTGAAAGCAGAGCACTAGAAGGTGTCGGGGCTCAGCGATGGTGCGGTCGCGTTGGTCCGGATCACTGCTACTTGCCGGTGAGGAAGCGAGAACAGTTGCAGTCGTGGCCGCCACGCGTCCGGAGGATGGCGAGGATGACGTGCTGGACGTGGAACAGAGGGCGTGTGCAGCTTGGAGCCCACGAGTAATCCACGTCCAGTTGAGCAGNCAGTGACAAAGACCCGACCGGAGGAGGAAGGAGAGCAAGGGGAGGAGGTCCGAGAGACGTGATACAGGGCGTCTATGACCGAGGCACGAAGGACAACGCTGCGAGTGTCAGTAGCAGTCACAGTCGCTGAGTCTGCGGTATGCTCCACAGAGAGATCCATCAGTGTGCAGGCACGCACAGAAATCAGGCTGAGCTCAAGATCAGGCACAAACAGCACGTCGGAAAGGTACAAGGGGCCAGACGGACCATCGAAACATACAACCCCAACACCATGGACTGGCAAGGACTGACCAGAGCCTGTACGGACAGAACGGACAGACCTGACAGGACCGAGAAAAAAAATCACTAAGACGACACGTCATGTGATGAGTGGCACCAGAATCGATGATCCAAGTGCCACCGGAGTCACGACAAGTGGACGTCACTGTACAACGGGCAATGGAACACTCNAGCCGTCAGAGGGGAGGAACGATGCAGGACACAAAGATGAGACTCATGAACCCAATCGGTGCAGTCAGGCCCATCATCATCACATGTTGACTGTGCTCCCCCACACACGTCGTCATGACCCACAGGAACAGACGGACAGACAGTCTGTGGACCACCTGACGATGACAGCACACTCGCACCTCCCTGAAAGCAGAGCACTAGAAGGTGTCGGGGCTCAGCGATGGTGCGGTCGCGTTGGTCCGGATCACTGCTACTTGCCGGTGAGGAAGCGAGAACAGTTGCAGTCGTGGCCGCCACGCGTCCGGAGGATGGCGAGGATGACGTGCTGGACGTGGAACAGAGGGCGTGTGCAGCTTGGAGCCCACGAGTAATCCACGTCCAGTTGAGCAGCTGTTGGCACTCAGTGTAGCGATGGACGCCTCCACAGTTATAGCAGTGAACAGAACGTCCACTGCTACCACTGGATGACGACTGCTGCTGGGACTGCTGCTGACCTGATCCATGCTTCCCCTTCTTCTTCTTCCCCTGAGCTGCTGCTACAACACCCTGTGTCTGAATGGGTTTGGGCGGGGCTGAAGAGGAGGAGGAAGATGAGGACGTGATGGAGGATGAAGAAGGAGACTGCAAGAGGGAAGATGGTGGTGATGCGACGACTGCTGCAGCCAGAGAAGTCTCCTGATGGGCTACGGCTGCCTCGCGGGCTGAAGTCACCTGGAGGAAGAGCTGATGTGCCCAGGGGAGAAGCTGCAGAGTGGCTGAAAAGGGCTCAAGGACAGCATCGCAGTACCGTGTGAAGATGTCAGTGTACTCAAGGCGAACTCCGAGCATCATCGTACGGAGCGCCCACAGATGTGTGCCTCTTGAGGTCCCAAGGCGCGTGTAGATGCGCATGGCGCGTCGCCAGTAATCGGCTGCAAGCTCTGCAGGCCCCTGACGGAGAGAGTGGAAGGCACGAATGTGTGCTGCACCAGTGGCATGCGTCTCTGCGGCCAGCAGAGATAAGGCCAGATCCCAACCTCCGTGTGGATCGGCGCCGGTGCCTGTGCCGACCTCGCCAAGAAAGGGGCGGAAATCGACTACGGTCTTGCGTGGCATGGCATACAGGAGTCCGCGCATCGCCCTGGCTGCTGTCAGCACCTGTGCTGGGTCTGTAGGCTGATACGGGCTGTGGTAGTAGGGCCACACTCCCTCTGAAGTAGCCCAAACCTGAAAGAGGATCTCCCAGCAGTCGAAGCTGTCCTCACTGATATACCATGGAGGTGGTGTCTCAAAGTCCTTAGGTTGCCGCTCCGTGGGGAGAGCAACCGCAGGGCGAGGAGGACGAGGGATGGGGAAGACTCCTGGAAGGGGATAATCACCGGGATAGTCGGGTGACGATCATATCGGAGGAAACCGAGGAGATCTGGTGCCAGTCTGCAGCTGACGGAGGCGCACCTGAAGAACTCGAATATCATGATCCGGGGAGTCACCTGCCATACCTGGCATGAATGGATCATCATCCAGGAGGTCAGGAGGTGGTGGGTCAGGTCTAGCTCCTGTCACAGGTGCCTCAGCCGACTGCTGTGTAGAGACCGCGACGCCAGCAGCTCCCTCGGAAACCTGCCGTGGGACCGTGGACTGGGCAGGCAGAAGCTCAGTCAGCGTGCGGATGACATCAGTCTGCTCCCGCTGTAGGTGACGCATCTCATCCTGCTGGCTCCACAAGTCCTCAATGGCCTGCGAGCGTGGGCTCAGGACCCCAGAAGAAGAGGAGGAGGGATCACCTGTCCCCTTCCCCTTGTCAGAAAAGTCCATGTCGCCTCTCAGTATGGGTCAGCAGGTCAGGTTTGTCGGATTGCAAAAGCGTCAGCGTTTCTCGAGGATTTGAGACGCTGGCAATCTTTTACTGTCCGGCCAAAAATTTGGCCAAGTATGGTGCTGACATCAGCAGGTGGTTGCTGATGTCAGCACGACCTGATGATGTCAGCAAGCAGAATTGCTGAAATCAGCTCGACTCCCCCTTTTCCCCTTCTTTTTTCTCTCGCGGTTCTGCGCGAGCGTGCAGCCGCTCCACGGCGGCTGTGCGGAATCTGCGCGGAAGCTGCAAAGCAGCTTCCGCTCAGCTGTTGCTGCAGCTGTGCTTTCAGCTGCAGCAGCAGCTGTGTGGCTGCGTGTGCAGTAGTGGCAGCAGCGGTTGTGCAATGCCGCTGCTGCCGCTGTGTGCTGCGGCTGCTGCTCGCTGCCGCCGCCGCGTGCTGCTGCTGTTGCCGCTGCTGCGCTGCTGTTGCGCTGCTGTTGCTGCTACTGCGCTGCTGTTGCTGTGGCTGCTGCTGCTCTGCTGCTGCTGCCGCTGCTGCTGTTGTGCTGCTATTGCCACCGCTGCTGCTGCTCTACTGCTGCCGCTACGCTGCTGTTGCCATGGCCGCCGCTGCGGCTGTGGACGGCGGCTGCACTCGCTACAGCCGCCACGCGCTGCTGTAGCTGCTGCTACGACGCTGCTGCTGCCGCTGCTGCTGCTGCTGCTGCTCTGCTGCTATGCTGATGCTGGCACGGTGGCAATGCCGCTGCTACGGTCTCACGTGATGGGTGTGGGCTGCGTCGACGTCGACCGGCTGTCTTCGACAGGCCCTAGTGGATCTGCTGCAGCGGTGACTCTCACTGCTGCTGCTCTGTTGCGTCTCTGCTGCGTAGCTCAGTGAGAACTTTCTCACTGCTCTGATACCATGAAAAGATGCAAGGAAGCTTCCTAGCAACACTCCTGTTGGCCAGGCGTCAGTGCCTGATCAGACGGTGACGACAGTCACAAGTCGTGCACGTAACGGCAAGAGTTTGGCTAGGGGACACAAGGCAAAGTGTCTGAATGTTTCAATAGCATTTGCAGAGTGAGATGACAAATGACAGGTCCATGGCATAAATACCTGCCGCGGCGCACAGCGGGTGTCGCACGCGGCGGTCCAAGAGCTGTCCTAAAACCGGCCCAAAACCACTGTTTTGGCCATAACTCTGCGCACACATGTCAGAATGCTACGCCGTCTGAACCTAGACGTGTAGAATCACAAGACGGACACTACAACTGGTCACATGCATGCATCCATCATCAGACGGTGGACACGCAATGCAAAAACATGCAAATCGGGCTCATGGCCAGTCCGCCGAAAGACTCCTGCAAGCTGCAGAAAAACAGTAGGAAGTCCCGACAGTGTCTGGGGCTCTGGAAACGGTAGTCTGCCGGCTCCAAGCTGGTAGTCCACCGCCAGTCGTCGCACCGGTGTCACCAAGACCCGCCTCAGCGATCTGCACAAGTATGGACATGGCCGAGTGGTCACAGCAGACTGTACAAGAACGTCACAAATCACAACACTATCCACCCCTCGTGTTGGACTGTATTTCGGTGCGTAACCCTCCGTTGTGGTGGACGGCATCACAGACAGTGACTCGACACATGACTCTGACGCCCGCAGTCGAACAAGATACATCTTCTTGGTTGGTGGCACTGTAGTCTCCTGGAAAAGTGGCAAACAAGGGTGTGTTGCTCGTAGCACCACTGAAGCTGAGTATGTTGCCTTTGGTGCAAGCACGTGTGAGGCTATCTGGCTGTGTCGTCTGCTACAACAGTTGTGTGTTCCCATCCGTTGCATCACTATTCATTGTGAAAACCAAAGCACAAAGGCTATTGCCGAAAATAGTTACATGCATCACGCACCAAATGTTTTTGTGTGTGTCGTACACAGCTTACGGTGACCCCTCGGCTCATGTCCATTCACGTGCAGATCCCTGAGATTGGCGATGGTGGCAGAAGGCTGGCGGCCGGCGGCAACGGGCGCCCAGAAGACTTCCATATTTTGTAGACTCGTGCTGTGTCACAGCACGTAGGCATGCAGCCTATCAGGACATAGATCTCGTCAACGTGGCCGTTCTGGTTCAATCGGCTCGTCGTTCTGACGTGTCTGCAAGGAATTATGACCAAAACTGTGTATTTGCCACTGTTTTGTCCTGCTAGAAAATAGCGCCGTTGTGCGCCGCGTGTGTGTGCATCCACTAGGTCCGTGGCACTATTTAGGTTGTCCAGACCTCAGTTGTTAGCTCTCTCTGCACATTTCAACATTTGCAGCTTCTGACACTTGTGTTTGTGTCCCTAGCCAACCCCTTGCTGTTCTCACCTCCACCTGCGTGTGCTAGTGAGTTAGCTAGCTGGCTTGCGTTGCCACGCTAGCGACAGCAGTGCTAGGAGCTGTCTCTCATGGTATCAGAGTACCGGGGTTCGAATCCGACGTGCGGACGCCGAGGGCGGCTCACTCCTTGGGGGGGGAGTGTAGCGCGTGGCCGGTCCGACGTGGCTCGCACGGGGTCCCTGGCCTGTGGGCGGGCGGACGGGATGGCTTGAGGGTCGGAGACCCTCAAGCACCGCGGTTTTGGCCTAGTTGGCCAAGGATTCCGTCCGTTCCGTTACAATGGTATCAGAGCCAGTGCTCGCATAGCTGCGCAGCAGAGACGCAGCAGCCGCAGAAGTCGTGAGCAACCGCAGCCGTTGCCTTGAGTAGCAGCAGCAGCAGTGCCCACGGTCTCGGCGGGAGGTCCTGGGAGGGCCTACCACCACTTCGACCACTTTTTTTATAACTGCGGTCGTTCCGCGGTCGTTCCGCGATCGTTCCGCGGTGCTCCGCGGCGACAAGGCCTCCACGGCGGGCGCGACAGCCACGCGACCGCGTCGGAACACGCGTCCAGTGCCGTGGAGGCACTCGGTGTTCCGAATTTGTCCTCTCGCGGTGACGTCGCCATTGCAGATCCGCGGTGTTCCGCCGATCCGCGCATCCCCGCCACAACACTTTCGCGACCGTTCCGGAACACAACGGTGCTGCTCGTCGCAGCTCCGCGGTCGCAAGTCTGCGGCACACCCTCCGCTTTCAGAACGCGATCGCTCCGCGGCGGGTGCGGAACGTGCTGAACGCGGAACCCCAAAAGCTCGCGGTATCCCGCCGCGTTCTACATCGGCACGACCGGCATTCCGCGCCTGACTGCGGAACCCCCGCGGCGCTTGACCTGACCGCGGTAGTCGACGGTAAAATCGCGGTAAACCGCGGTACTCCGCGGTAATCCGCGGTAATCCACGGTAATCCACGGTAGTCCACGGTGAGCTTCCGCGGTGAGGTTCACCGCCGAAGGTATCCGCGGAGATGTTCCGCGGACGAGTTCCGCGGGGAGGAAGTTCTGCAGAGGGGAGGTTCCGTGGAGACGCTCCGCGGAGGACTTCCGCGGAGGGAAAAACAGGGGAGGAAATCGGTCGCCATGCCGAAGCAAACCTCCTCCAGTATGGCAGCCGATGCATCTGCCGAGGCCAGCGCTGTCAGCGGTCAACGTCGACCACCGCCATCATCACCACAGCGGCAGCAGCAGCCGCAGCAGCAGCAGCCGCAGCAGCAGTAGCAGCAGCAGCAGCCGCCACTACAGCAGTAGCAGCCACTGCAGCAGCAACAGCAGCAGCAGCGACAGCAGCAGCCGCCGCCACAACAGTAGCAGCCACCGCTGCAGCAGCAGCAGCAGTGGCCGCCGAGCCCGACGACATTGGCGCACCAAGTGCGCGCGCTGGCGGACCTACAGGCGGAGAGCAGCGATACCTTGACGAGGCAGGTTGCCGAACTACAGGATATGGTCAGGGGCTTGCTGTCCCAACAACAGCAGCAACATCCGTCGACTGACCCGAGCGAGGACCACCTTGCCCACGGCAGTAATACTGATGAAGTTGCGGAGAACCTCTCCGACTTCAGCGAGGAGGGCGAGGAAGAGGTGCTCCGAGCGCGCCTCATCCGCCTGGAGGCGCGTCGCAGAGCACGTGAGGCCAATGCAGCCCTCCAGGGCACCAACTCCACCATCAACACGGACCCGAGCTCATCTCGCCGCCCACTGAGCTTTGAGGAGTTGGCTTTGCGGGCCCGCCTGGGTAAGGGAATTGCCTCCTCGATGCCTGGCCCCGCAGTGGCTTCGGTCGTGGCCCTGCCGACGGTCAAGCCACCAAAGTGGTTTGAGTCAGACCCGCCCGTCTTCCGGACTGGGAACGACTTCAAGTCCTGGGAGCCGCGCTTT
>SZWC01017661.1:32869-47470 GCA_023375785.1 Penium margaritaceum | reverse complement strand
CACACACACACACACACACACACACACACACACACATGCACATATACACTCACACACACACACATACACACACACACACACACACTCACACACACACACACACACACACATGAACACACAAACACACATGTCTTAGTGGTTAACCACGACACTCCAGTATTTTTGGGCTGTCAACTCGCGTATGTAAGGGGTTGCACAATGTCCTTTTACTTTTCATTCGATGCTTGACAGCTGGCTGCTGATGTGGAGTGTTTTCATGCTTGTGCAACAGAACATATCTTGTAGTCAGGGTTACGGCAGTGAAGAATCATGGTTGAAATTCGGAATGAAAAACAAATAAACATTGAATTCGAAGACAGTGAAGATGCGCCTCAGCTCGTAACCGCATTCCCTTGGGACGTGCGGACGGGGAAAGAGCGTAATCTTTTTCTCCTTACTCCCGTCGCAGAACGACTCGTCTGAATTCTCAATTAAACAATTTAAAGTGTCTTGAAAGCGACTGCCACTGCGCGGCAGTCAACCCTCGTTGGCTTTCAAAAGTTTCTACCCAAGTTGTCAAAGTTGCGTGGAAACCACCTTTCTACGCCTTGACGGCGACAGCCGGAAAAGGGGGCGTTCTGTAAGTTTTTTTCCACATGCAAACTTTGCTGTCAACCCGCCGGCAGCAAGCTGGCATTTGTCTTTTCCTTTGTACGGACCTGTCTTTCAGTGCACGATCTCGCACGTTCGTGAACGTCCATGTACGTGTTACGTGACGTCACCGAGCCGCACATAGTTTCACTTCTCGGTAGCCAAAAAAGAACGAAACATTCGATGCCAGCGGCCGACGGGCAGTCGGTGGTTGTCGACGACCACAACCGCTGCCGTCGGCAGACCTGTCTGTCAATCGACAGTCAGATCTGACGGTGTTTTTGCAGCCGGGCATTTTTGGGTAATTGGGTTACGAACGTAGTAAACTATTGTCATCGGTTCGTGAACCTGTTTCTGACGAGAGGGAGAATTGCTGCACATTAAATGTATGGTCTCCAAGACAGCTGTAGCTACATGCCTGACTTGAATATGCAATACAACAGCGTGTGAAATGTCTTCATATGTGCTAAAAAATGATAAAAGTGGTAAAATAAATTCATACAAAGGATCCTACATCTTGAAGTGTTTATCAAATGAATATCATAGTTTATAGTTCATGTTGTAGTCATAGTAAATCATTATCATAGGCTAGTCTGAACAAACGTATGTGAATATGAAACTACCTGAATTAAATTGATTCACATACCTATAGATTCATCTGAACGTACACAAAGTCCGAGTTTTGTACACATTGTTGTATGTGAATGTGGACTTGCGGATGAACATAATGGACGTATGAAATCAATTCCATGGAAAATTTCCATGTGTAAACGTGATAATTATACAATAATGTTCTGCAAATGTTTACTTTGACATATACAGCTATTGATACAATACCCTCATTTCATGTCAAATGTACCACTACTCCCCTCAATTCATCAACAACACATTTCACAATCACTTTCTTTTTTTTGTATGTTTGTTATTACTTTTTTCTTTACTATGTATACTATGTAACCCATTGCACACTTGTGTGCAAATTTCCACTTGCTTTTTTTTTTCCCGTGGTCGTAATCAGTAGGGGAAGGGAGGTTCACCTAGACACCCAAGAAGCCCGGGGATTGAACCCGGCCCCCAAAATTACAGGTTACATAGTCCGGGGTGTCTCCACCATATGCAGAAACTGGGTGTGAGAGATAATGTAGGTTCACCTTGCCCAAAATCTGCATTGCAGAAATGGGAGGTAAGCAGAGTGAGTGGTTTTTGCTTTCGTTTGGACCAGTGATTGTTATGGAGGTTAATGATTTGTGAGCTTAGGTGGAGGGTTTTTTGTAGTGTGGAGGGAAAGGTGCGGGTGAGTTTTTGGTGGGGTTGCTTTTGGGGGATGCCCATCTTTCTTGCCATATTTTGTGGAAGAGGTGTACTCGAATTATTTCCCATAAGTGGTGGGTGTCTTTGTTGAGAGGACCGAGGAGCAAATCAGTGTTGGCCAGTTCTGTGTGTGGGAAGAACACCTTGTAGAGTTTGTGAAGTCGTTCGGTGAGCGGGTTCAAATGTGGACAAGTGAGGAAGCAATGATCTATGGTCTCGTCGGTAGGGCACCTTGGGCATGATGTTGAGGATGGGGGAGGAAGAAATGTATAACGTGTGTTTACTTGTATGCTTCAGAAGAAAATGCGTAGCATGATATCTTGTATGCGAAGATTGGTGGGGAGGGCTACAATCCTCTTATGTGTTGTAGTCCAACACTGTGGCATAAGAGGATATTGGTTCAACCATGATTCTTGATAGGATGGGATTGGGTGGGTGGTTTGAAGGAGTTTATTGTAGAGTTCATGAAAAGAGGTTTTTGCTGCTTTCATCGTATGCCAAGGTAGGTTGTGTTGGGTTGGGATGGAAATTAGGCGCCCCTTTTTGCAGTATAGTGGGGTGAGGAGGCTTGGGTCCAACCGCGTTGGTTTTAACCAGGGGTGTGGTCGAACGATGCGGGTGACTGGGTCGATTTGGAGAGGAACGCCAATGGGGGGCTCTTTGGATGCATCAATTTTATACCCGGTGGTTACGGGAAGGCCGCAGAGGGCGGAGAGGGTGACATGTTTTGTGTATTGTAGAAAGTAGCTGAGAGATGGTGGATTGAGCATTGTTCTTTGCCATGTTAGGGGTACGTGGTCTACCACGGTATCGAGCACTTTAGTTTGTGCTCGGGTGAGTGGTGGTTTGAGGGTGTCTCGAAGTTCCAGTGAGAAAAGATGTTTGACCTGGAGTGCCATTGTGAGGAGGAACCGTTTGTTTTGTGCATGTCCGAAGGGCGTCCCGCAGGGATTGATGAGGAAGAGATTGTATGCCAAGTATTCCTCGGAAATTTCAACTTGTATTAGGTTGGGTGGTTCAATGGTTGTTTGGGTGGTGAGGAAGTGGTTAAAAGCGATCTGGCATTTCTTGTTACAAGTGAGTGTGCGCAGGCAGAGAATTTCAGGGTGGGAAAGGAAGAAGTGAGTGGATTTTGGGAGTTGTTGTGTATGAAGTAGGGTGTTTTTCCATGCTTGTGGACCGGGGCTGTATACTTTGTATATCCATTTAGTGCTTTGTGCGGCCATGAGAGTGGCTGGCCACTTAAGGCCTAGGCCTTGTTGGTTGGTTGGGGTGGTGGCGGTTCCTCGTGAGTATAGGCGTATGGTTCTCTTTCGATCTGCGGGTGCTTTATGGCTGGAGATGAATTGCAACAGGGTGGCTTCTAGTGTGTTCAGGATGTCTGGGGGTGGTAGAACTGTGTAGGAATAATAGAGGAACTTGGGGTTCAGGTAGCCGTTGATCGCCATGATTTTTGTGCGGATTGGTGCTCGAAAGTTGTTCCAAAGGGGTATGGCATCTTTGATGCGTTGCAAAATGGGTTGCCATGTGTCTGCTGGGTTGAGAGTACGTCGAAATTTGATTCCTAGGATGCGGACTGGCCCTTCTGTTACCGTATAGGGTGCATGGGTTGGGAGTGGTGTGTATTCTCCTATGGGCGGAATTAGGGTTTTGCAGGCATGGGCTCTGAGACCGGTGATTCTGGCTACAGTTCGTGAGAGCCTATTGCATTTCTTTAGTCCTTCTTCCGAGCGGATGAGGATGGTGGCATCGTCGGCGTAACCAACATATGTGTGGCAAAAGTGTGGTGTGAGTTGGATCCGGGGAGCCGTTCCCTGATGAAGTCGGCTATGGGCTCCATGGCGCAGATGAATAGGCCGGATGCTAGCATCCTTGCCTGACCCCTGAGTGGAGGGTGATGGCGTGTGTCCGTTAATTAGTAGGTGTGTGGTGGTGTTTTCGTGTAAAACTTGTACCCATTCAATGCAGTATTGTGGGAGTCCTAGGTGTGACTGTGTGTCAAGAAGGAAATCTCGGTTAAGGGAGTCGTATGCTTTTTCTAAGTCTGTAGCGAGGTAGTATAAAGGTGTTTTAGTCGTGGTGGCCCAATGATGGATGTCATGCAGTTGTGTTAAGCTGTGCTGGATGTTGCGCCCAGGGACAAAGCCTTCGTTCATGGTTTGTCAGAAGCTGACCTGTCCTGAAAAGGGGATCTTTGAGGTGAGCGTGCACACTAGCCAGAAAACATGCCTTGAATTACAAACAATCCCCCACTTTTGGCTGATTGTGCAAAATACAGACCCATTTCTTCAAATACAATCACTCTGAACCCACTTTAAGAATTCAATTTATCTCCTTCCCTAACCTGTGGATTAAAATAAACTCCACCCCGATTTTTGTTTTCTTTTATTTTGACATTTTTCACAGTACGAAACATGTATCCCAGTATGTAGCTCTCCAAAAACGGGTTTTTTCTTCATGAATACATGTCTTCTCCCAGGCCCCGTGGTATTGCAGCCCAGAAAGAGACATTCCAAGCGCTCATCGTCAATCGGCCTCTAAAAGGTCGACCAAAAGCGCATGAAATTGTCGACAATGGTCCTTTCCAGATCTTCGATCATATATACAAACTTGCGTCATTAGGGCATCCTGGTCATATTTACGTAATTCGCATAATTTCCGCCTTCATGTCATTAAATGAACCTTCAGAGGCTTAGAACATGAGGGGCCAATGTGAAAATGAAAAGAACAGAATTGAAAGTTGGGGCAATGTGAAAATCAATTCTTAGATGGAGGACAGTGAAAATGATAAAATAAATGGGGGTGCCTTAACAATGGTCAGCCAAAACAAGGGGCGAAATACAAAACCCCACAGTCATCCGCAAGGTACTCAACACAAATGAACCCATCCTTCCAGCCATTTTGTCAAAATTGTTCTATGGCATGGAGGCCCATGCTACACTGAATACGTGCTGTGCTGGTGAGCGAGAAAATAACACCATATCTTTTCTCATTCTGGAATGCATGGATTATGAAAGAAGGGAGGAAATACAAAAAGCCATACTGTGAGCTTTATGAACTAGGGAATGGCACTTGGCACTCTAGGCCCTATCATCCCCGTTGCATCAAAAGGCACAAACAAGAAATACACAATCTACAAAACGTGAAGCAACACAAGAATAACCAACCAAGTGCCCAGGTTTTAAGTGACAGGAACATAGGGGGCAAGTTACATGTACTCAGTTTTCAGAACTGTACAACTCATTTACCCATCATCGAGCGAAAAATAACCTAGCTACCTATCGTTCGCCGCTACTGGCACGCGATTAACAAAGAAAAAAGGCAAATATGCATGGCAAAGCCGCATGCCATGCATTGATGATGCATGACATGCGGTGCCCCCCGCTAGTATCACAAACATGTAGGTTGAAGGGTTTGTGATACTAGCGGGGGGCGGTTTGTCCAAAGTTTGAGGGGAGTTTGAGACTCCCCATTCGTTAAAAGGGAACCTATTGGGCCCCGCTGCCAAGGGGCCTAGCACGAGCTTGCGTAGAACTAAAAATCCAAAACCCCGAATGAAATATGGGGTAGGGTTTGCTTGAGGTTTGAATGAATGGGTTTGCGTGTAAAAAACAAATTCAAAAAAAGGGCATACTCGCTCAATCGCAAGGGAGCAACGACCCCTTTGTTTTCTTCCATTTAGGGTTTTGTATGTTTTGCACGGGCTACGCCCGCGCCAAACACACAAAACCCTAAATCAAACAGGGGCATTTGCATGTCGAAGAAAAAAACAAAGGGCTCATCGCTCCCTCACAATTCTCGAGTGGGAGTGATGTCCCTGCACAGTCGTTACTTTTGCTATGCTGTCAACGCATGCTGCAAGCGAGCATGATTTTGGGGTTGGCTTTGGAGGTTTTCTTTTCGGTGCTGGGCGGATGGGATTCACAATTTGCGTTTTATGGGCATCCGAGCTATTTGTCCAAAGGAAATATGCAATATGCCCAAAACAATCGACATTCTACTGTGATATGCGAACACCATTAGATATTCAAAGCCAGGGAAGTTGCGCCTCCCGAAATCGGTTTTTCGTGAACGCCGGTCTCGGGGGAACGTCAATGGGCGTCTGTGTTTCTACCACATGCAAGTAGCATATGTCTGACAAAACGCCAAGAAAAGACTGTATCGATGAGTTCTTAATGTCACAAGTTACCTGAACAAGCCATAATGTACCTAGGTCTTGACCACGAAGAGAATACAGGACCTATCAAAGGCAAGATGTGGATAATCATCATAAGGTCTTTGTGTGCACTGGCCCACACCAACAACTGCTTGTGTCTCAACAACAAAGAAAACTCTGTCAGCCTTTCTTGGATGAACTAGGAGGCTAGCATGCACATTATGCACCACAAAAGAAGTAATGTAGTTGTTGCCAAATTATTGGGGCTAACTGAGAAGATCTGACCACACAACGTCATATGATACTCAAAGAGCTCAAAGCCCAGACACCAACATTCCCCCTTGGCTGCAAGACTTTTCAAAGAGGTACCAGATGGGAAGATACATACTCTCTCCATTGATGAGAGACTTCTAAGAACATGAACCCCAACACCGCTATGCCAGGATAAATCTGATCTCTCTGCATGCACAAGGCTATGAACCTGGTCGCCTTTGGGTATCAGCACATGCCCTTGAGCTCAAACAATTGTGGGAAGAACAGTTAAACAGGAGCTACACGTGGTAGAAGCTAAAGATGTGGAATCTGTAGAAGATAAGAGAGGAAAAGGCTACAATGGCTATCATGTTTCCTACTCACTCGGGTACTATATAAGGCCTATCACTCACCAACTCCTAAGCGGTAGGAGAAGAGTAAGCAATTCTCACCTTATACAACCAGAGGCTGCCAAAGGTCACAGCTGGCAGAGTTCTAGGTTTCACTCTCATTGGACTCAGAGGGTGTAGGAGTGGAGATGATGCTACATAATGCTCCATGGCTGGGAGAGGAAAGTTAAGTTGAATCCCTCATATGTGGTTGTTGCAAGAGGTCTTAACCAGCCGAATCTGAAGCTGTACAAGCAGAGAAGATGGTGTTGGAAGCTTCTCATCTTCAGCTTCTCATGTAGAGTAAGGATAAAGCTAAATCTATGTGTGTGGGGCTCGCCGTTTCATTCAATTCATCAATTGTACAATCTAATGTGCACAAGTGCTCTTTTTCTGCAGTCAACTGACCCTGCTCTCACGTCTGAGCATGAGTCTCCTGAGTGACTGTGCGAAGAGCAAACTCAACATCCTCGAGCACCAAAAAAACCTCAACATAGGTGGTAAGTAAGCCATCTATCACTGAATGAAGCAACTATGCCTCCATCTTTACTGCGTGAAGCTGAGCAACTATATGTTGTAGATCTCCTTAAGGGTCACCTTTCTAGAGGTCATGTGCAAAATCTAGACGGGCGACTAGAGGAAGAAAAGGAAGGTCAAGCTCTGACATAGGAGATGTGTAAAGCTCAAAAGAGGAGAAGAAGGGCCCAGATGTGAAGGAAAAAAATGAGGGTGAGCTGAAGAATGACTCAGAGCTATCTTGTATTTTGTCAAAAACAAAAGGAAACAACATCCCCATGGTGTAAGGCATAGTTTGACGCTACGATAGAATGGAACTCAGAACCAACTAGACTGTGTCCACTAGAACCATTTATGAGTAGCTCAGCCAATGTATCCTTTAGTGTGTTTAACCACTCCTCTACATCACGTAATTCACACCCTCAACATGTGCATGTACTCACGCATCTCAATGTCCACGGTGAAGAGGTGACTGGGTACATTGTGTTATCTAATACGCTAACCACCTCTGAAAGATATGCCGCAAAACCAAGAAGCTCACAAGGTTTTTTACACCTTGTTTTGCAGGCATGTGCCATGCATCCCAATCTTAATCAAGCATACACTTCACCTCCAACAGTGCTAACACCTTTGCACTAAATCCCAAGAAGAGACAAAGTTGTCAATGCGTTAGAGAGAATCAAGTAAGGGTTGATTGATCAGCATGCAATACAAGTCCTTTTGTAGCTGTCTTTCCAGTCATAGAACTCAAAAGCACATTCCTCAGAAGTGGATTGACCCATCCATATCACCAATAGACTTGCGATGTGGGCTTGACACATAAGCATCCTCGTGCCAAGGTGACAGACCAAACATGTAGCTTCCAAGAAGCTACGGACTTTCTTTATTTGAAGCTTCCATGACAACCAAGATGTGCATGGGGCCAGGATCAACCTCTCATTTGGCCAAATCAACAAAATGGCCAAGTCAACCATTCACCCATATGCTGTACTCACAGGTCATATCTCACATGAGATGGTGCATAGTTGAGTCACTCTACAATGGTTCCAGTGGTCATACCTCCACAATGGACAGAGCATTCCTGATCCTCCCTACAACACTGAAGAAGGGACAAACATATTAAAGAATTCTCTCCCTTGCACTTTGCGTCAGCTTCCATCATCATTCTTCATCACCTGCGTTGACCATGCTGATACCTTGCGTGCTTGCATAGTGGAGATCCTTGTCTAGTGGCTTTGCAAGAATGTTAGCCTGGTTCAGCTTGCTACCAAAATACTCGATCTCCACTGTCTTCCTGTTGACCAAGTCCCGAGCATAGTGGTAGCGGATTTCAATGTGCTTTGTGCACCTCAACAGGACTAGGTTCTTGGACATGTTAATTGCGCTCATGTTGTCAAACTTAATGACCATTGCCGTTGCCTATGGTGTCTTCATCTCATGTATCAAGTTGCGTAGCCACTACATCTCTTGATAAACCCCAGCGAAGGTGATTTACTGAGCTTCAGTTCTTGAGAGAGAGAGAGACACATTCCTGCTTGTGACTCGCCCAATTGACAGCACCTGTATTCAGCATACATATGAAGCCATAGGTGGGTTATCTGTCATCTATATTGCCTCCCCAATCAGTGTCGGTGTAGCACATGAAACAGAGTGACATAGATATAGTGAGGCCTCCAAACTGGAGCCCCACATGCTGCGTCCTCGTAAGGTAGCGCATGATGCGCTTCATCACCTGCTAGTGCAGTGGATCAGGGTTGGCTACAAACCGGCTTACCTGCCCAACACCATGGGCTATATCTGGTTGGGTGCCGACCATGTCAGACATCAAACTGCCCAGTGCGGACTGATATGGGTTGCCCAACATGTCAATTTTCTCCCGTTTGTTGGATGGGGACATAAAGGTGGAGAGCTTGCATTGTGAGCTCATGGGTGTGCTGGAAGGCTAGTAGTCTGCCCATTTCATAATGTTTGAGCATGGAGTTGATGTATTTTTTCTGATTCAGGCTGATGGACCCTGCTCCTCTGTCATGCTTGATGGAAATTCCAAGGTAGGAGTCACAAGGACCAATTTCATTTATCTCGAATCTACTACTCAGCAGCTCCTTGAGATCATCTAGCAGCCCCGTTGACAGGACTGTGACGTCCCACAGTCTATAAGCTCTGTTGGCAGTGTCATAGCCAAAGAAGATACACGTTTGCACTCTTGCATCTAGCTTTCTAGGGCCCTCACCAATGCAGTGAGGTTTGGTGAGGGCCCTAGAAAGCTAGATGCAAGAGCGCAAACGTGTATCTTCTGGCCCCCTCTTTCATGTCAAAACGACGGAGCATGATGGCATGTGTTTCACAAGAAGACTCATTCTGGTACAGGAAATAACTGACAGCAAGCTTAGCTCAAGGGACATAAGGCACATAAAAAATGTAGAGGGGGCCAGGCGGACTGTCAAACTTCCATAAGCAGGGAGTGACTGATCAGACCTCCTGGAATGTGACCGACTGAACCAACGTGGCCGAGGACGAGGAAGTCAGCGCGATGATAGGTCATGTGGTGGGTAGCGCCAGAGTCAATGATCAAGTGTCGTTTTCCTCACAAGCTGTCATTAACACCGAGCAACATGCCACGTAGCATTCAGCCTCTGCTTCGTGCTCAGTTGATGTTTCAGAAAACAATGGACAGCACAAGTATGTGACTCATTAAACCAAGTGGTGTTGTCATATCCAGTCTCATCCTCACGACACCTGGACTGATATCCCCCACAACCTTCAAAGTACCCGACACAACACAGGACAAACAGGTTGTAGACCTCTTGTCTTTGCCAATACAATTGCACCTCCCCCGATGCAAAGCGCCAGCAGTTGAAGGTGCTCTGCATTGGTACGGTACCACACAACCTGGTCACTACTGCTTGAGGCAAAAAATGGTGAAGACGGGGACTCAGCTGCTGTTGTCATAGCTGCGTGGATTTGCTGTGTCATGCCGCCTGCACCACAGTGCAGCTCTATTACGCTGCACCATGAGTGATCCACTATGTGTGCACTGTCTAAAGGCCACGCGTGACTCTACTCCAGTCAACTGGCTCCGGGAGCTCAGTGTTTGAATAAACGCCACCTTACTTGTAGCAATGGAGAAAAGTCCACTTCAACTAGCCACTGGAGGCACCTTTTGCTGCCCCTTGACCTGACCCTTCTTCCCCTTCTTTCCTTCAATGGCTGCTGCAATGCCAGCCTGGGACAATGGGGAGGAGGAGGTGGTGGAGGAGAAGGATGAGAGAGCAGGAGGGCAGGAGGAAGAGATGGCTCAGGCTATTGCTGTGGTCATAGCGACGAGGAGGTTTCTATAATGTGCGTGGTAGCCTCTTTTGATGTTTTCTCCAGGTATTACAGCTAAGGGTACACACCAGATCCTTTCCATGGATCTGGAGAAAGATGCCAATATGAGGATCACATCCATGTGGCAGATCCGGGTCTGCAGATCTAGATCCAGACCCGGATCCGTTGATCTTGTTTGATCCCTAGATCTATGCCGGATCCATATGTAGACCACGTTACGTTCGACATGTCATGACTCAGGCTATTCTTCCAAAAAATGTCCCAAAGTTTCATTCACGTCTTCCCTGCTAGGTGCCATGGGCACAGCACAGATTCCTACTGCATCATAACAAGTTCTTGTTTGCAACATGTCATTTTATTATTCCTCCTTTAGTGTCATGGGCACAGCACACATTCTTGCGACACTACACATTTATTTGACAGTCTGCTGTCTGCTCATGCTGAGCATAACAGTTGAAATTTCCAACTGAGCATCCTACATGATGAGCCTTCCAAAGGGTCACGTGGACAGAGCATGACAACTGAGAATGTGTACTGCGCATAGTGATTGTGGTGTTCTCAGTGTTCCAACTGAAGATACCGAATGAGCATGTCGACTGAGCTTGATGATTCCACATTTTGAGTAAGCATGCAGAAGCCAAAAGAAATGGAGCAGCAAGGAAAATCAGCGTGTCAAACAAATGACAATGTTATGAATCTGGTTCTCAAGTCATCTATAAAACATCATCATCTGCCACTTCTCCACTGTCTCCTCTGTCTTCTTCAAGATCCATATCCTCATCCTTCTTGTTCACAAACAGTGAAAACTCCTCTGACTCCTCTGCCACATCTCCAGCCAGATTTGAAGCCCTAGCCTGGCGCTTCATCTTGTTGATACATACTTCCTTGTCTGTAAAATCCTTAGCCACCACCGCATGTCGGCTCATTGGGAACTAAATAAAGGATGCCTCATTGATCAATGACTTCACTGTTAGACGATTCTTCACTGTCAGATATGCCGACGAGTGTCTGAATCCAATTATGACATGCCTGCCAAGTGAAAACAGGCGTTCAGATGGTGTGGATGTGCAGGGCACGGCAAAATGACATTAATGATGGAAACTTAGGTTGCAACTTCAGCTTCTTGTATTACTTCAGAATGTGGAACTTGGAATTCATTTTTCTCCAAATTTCCCCACTGCTTGACCTCCTCTTCCAAAGAGGAGGGCTACTGTTCCTGGGTGGCGGTGTTTCAAGAACCTCATATTTAGAACAAATCACCCCAAATTCACACACTCCTCAAATTGTGAACACTGCACTAAACCATACTGCATTAGAAGTTACCTCAAAATTTCCTTACATTTCAAGTCTAAAGAATGGAAGGCGGAAAATAGCTTCCAAAATGCACAATTTCCAATGCTTCCATTCACTTTTCACACAAAGGCATCTCACCATCATTCTCATTTTCAGGAACTTTCATTTATTTTCATCACATAAATCGCATGAATTTTCAATAGAGTTATGAAAAGCTTCTTTTTATTATAACTTAGGTACATGATCAACTTATATTGAAGGTTTACACAATGTTCTCAATATAGTATCCGATAATTAATAAAAAATCTGAATTTCCCTTAAATCAAACCTTCCACACGTTGGCCTATTATCTAGACCTGTTTCTGGTATTGTTTGAGTGCACTGGGCTCCTCATGACTAAGTTTCACATTGCAAGGGTCTCCTAAGAACTCAACCTGTGCTTTCTGGAACAGCGGTAACTTCATGCCCGTTTTTTGGGTTCGCTCCACCCCCCCCCCCCCTCCGGATTCGACAATGTGTACGTGGGGTGTGTTTGAGATGGTGCACGAATGTTCAAAGGCATATTCAGCTTCAATGTGAAATATTGTGCTATGTTTAGGACACATCCATGAAGGCTCTCGGATCGCACTTCTGTACAATTTTCTTTGACACGATACTACAACGACTACACCTCCATATGCACTCACGCCATACACCAGTTGTGACACAGGGGGGAAGGGGGGTCGGTTCCGATTTCTAGTGCCAACTAGCCCCCCCCCCCCCTCCTCTAGAGGAGAAGTGTATGTGACGAGTATTGGTGGAAGTGGACGACAAACATCACAAGAGCAACAACAAGATCCACACAAGTGCACAGGTCTCATAGATGATCAAACACCGTTGATTGCTTTTGATCAACAGTCGGAAAGTCTCAACGAGTAGATCGGATCTGGTGACCCTACTGAACTGACTGAGTACATTCAATCCTTCATAGAATGGCAAACGATGGTGAACCACATGAGTATACGATCTATGTAAACAAGTCGACCACTGCCAGCAGCGAAGCCCAACAACCGAGTAGTTGGGCTTTGCCGAAGCCCGACTACTCGGGCGTCGAGCTTCACTGCCGGATAACAGTTGACTGCACGACTGCATGCAGTAGTGCAACTATGCATTTTTGCACCAATAGCATCAAAAGCTAGCCTGTCACTCCACCGACAGGATCGATGAACTCTCCGCCGATCAAGCGGGCAATGTTCTTGTCCATTGCGTCACGACTTTCCCTGTAAACAGGTAAAAAATTGAGCGAGAAGTCTGTTCTGACTCGGAATACGTCGAGTACAGATACACGGTAGCTATTGAAACTACATATCTAACCATTACTGCGGTTTTATCCAAGACTATGTCTCTTTTGTCCCCGGAGATTTCCAGTGTGGTGAATTTTCACCTGCAAACATTCCAAGTGGTTTCAAAACTATGATGCATAGGATTTTGTATACATATTGCAAGTATAATTTCAGATGTATATTCATGGATTTTTTTTTAAGTGGTCAAAAGTGATGTTTTACAGATTTACACAGCTATGTATTAGTACACACCTGCAATTGTAAACAAAATCAACATGTTGTACACCTATTTTTCAGCTTTGTTTTTGCACAAGTTCACCAAACAAGTCCCAATCCCACCTAAGTCTTACCTTACATGGACATTTTCAACCACAAGTGTTTTTTTCTTAATGATAACAACAAGCAAAGAAACATGCCACCCCTGACCGTCACATCTGTGGGGTATAAAAGTCACCGCCACCACGGCAAGATACGGTGGAAAGAAAGTGCAACTAAGTACCGGCAAAGACCGGTTCACAGGCACAAAGATCAGAGAGAGAAAGGGCACTCTGCAACCCCAGTCCATGCGCCAACGGGAGAACATCCTCCTCAGGGCGAGGATCTGCAGTTGCACAGTGAACCACGCTGTGGAACCGGATCACAGCACACTGACTGCGGATGCCTGCGATGGAGACCCGCTGCGCGAGGGCAGAGACGGTTCGCTGGGCGCAACACTCAAAGACCTCCTCTGAGCAGTGCTGTGGCCCTCGCGTGAGGCAGACCCTAGCGAGGCGGGCCAGAAAGGACCAGGAGTGGTCATCCAGGCCCCCCATAGTCTCCCAAGCCAGAGGTGGAATCTGCCGACCATTCCCCTCCACTGCAGAGTACAAGTCCACCTTAGCCTTCTCTACCGCCGATACGGCCTAGCCGGGCCTCGTGGCGCAAGCCCCGTGGGGGCTCACAGTGGTGACATCCAGCACCCACGTGAGGCTAGACTCAGGATCAGTCAGCATCAGATCCGGCCGAGGCTCACCCGGACCACCCACCTGCAGCCCAGTCGCGACCCCACTCTCAACCGTGTGAATGAGACGATGCTCCCGGAAGACATCCGCAAGCTTGTCTAGGATGGCATTGTGGACGCGGTGAATCACGCCTCCACTCCACCGATGGTAACCGCTGCCGGGTCAAGACCGTCCACCCCCACCAGCAACAAGTGTGGAAGAGGGAGACCAGCCAGAGCTGAGCATGTAGACAGAAGTCTCCTGGGGAAAGATACGTGCGGTCACGCGGGCCGGACAGAGTAGCCTACAGCCAGAGGGCGCTGCCCCTTGTCATCGTCGCCCAGCATCGCTGGTGGGCACGATGCACACAGCCGCTATGAGAGGTGCACAGACCCCCCCCCCCCCCCCCCCCCCCCCCCCCCCCC
>SZWC01017661.1:9168-22796 GCA_023375785.1 Penium margaritaceum | reverse complement strand
TTAGCACTCAAACCAACCTACACAAGCACAAATTTCTACACACATTGCATACATCCAGCCATACACATCCACCTACAATCCCCAGATAAAATTTCCACCCCCATACCCCCCTCCTCTCCCCAACCTAACGACCACCAACCAGTCTCAAACACATCACTCAAACCAACTTACAAACTTATACACACATCCCATGCATCCAGCCATACACATCCACTTACACTCCCCACATGCACTTTCCACGCCCACCCCCCTTCACCCCTTCCTCACCCAATCACCACCAAACAATGGCAAATGCAGCACTCAACCTAAAATACACAAGAAAAAATTGAGTGACACATCCCATACGTCCAGCCATACACATCCACTTACACTCCCCACATACACTTACTACCCCCACACCCCCTCCCCCCCACTTAACGACCACTAACCAGTCTCAAACAAATCACTCAAACCAACATACACAAGTACACATTTGTACACACAACCTACACATCCAACCGTACACATCCACTTACACTCCCCACATGCACTTTCCACCCCGAACCCCCTCTCTCCCCTTCTTCACCCAATCACCACCAAACAATCCCAAACTCAGCACTCAAAGCAATACACACAAGTGTACATTTCCACACACAACTTACACATCCAGCCATGCACATCCACTTACACTGCCCACATACACTTGCTACCCCCACATCCCTCATTTCCCCCACCAAATGACCACCAACTAGTCTCAAACAAATCACACAAACCAGCGTACACAAGTACAGATTTCTACACGCAACCCACACATCCAGCCATACACATCTACTTGCACTCCCTACATGCACTTTCTACCCTGAACCCCCGCCTCCCAACCACCACTAATCACATCACACAACTAGTGGAAGCTTCCAAGTGTACTAAAGAACATTATACACACTTCAACTAGTGTATGAAATTCCTTCAATTAACTCTTTCTCAAACCTCGAACAGCTCGGTCAAGGGATCAGCAAGACTAGCTTCAAGCAGTTCAGCTTCCTGTTGCTACTTCTGCTGAGGAGGAGTACATGACTGGCATCCAGATGCAGCTGAAGTAGCAGATGCAGCTGCAAATGGTGCACACGCAGATGATGTCCTTGCTTCTGCAGCTGATGATATTCTAGCTGCAGCTGTAGACGAGGTGGCAGTCTCCTAGCTTTGTGGGCCGAGACCTGCTGTTGAGTCCCCACCCACAAGAGTACCAGCCAAGGCAGTTGTAGCTGTTACTGTCTCTGCTGCCGCACGCTGCTCCTCCACATTTACATAATACGGCTGGAGAGACTACAAGATTTTAATGTGGAGGTCGGCTGTAGATTACATGCCCATGAGCTTGTGGGTGCGCTCATGGAAGCGCAGCCAAAAGCGGGGATCTGCTGCTGTGGCAAGCACATGCCGATCACTTAGCAGACATCAGTTATTTTGCAGCTTGCTCTGTGCATCGCTCAAAACTTTGTGAATATCCACAAATAGCTGCTATTTTGCGTTCAACCTGTTGGTCGTACCCCTCCTCCCCAACTATTTTCCTTGGCAGGCAGTTTCCATCCACACAACTTATCCAGAATCAACTAAAAAAATGGATGATGATGTTCAACGTGTGATACTTGGAGCCTCTGACATCATCTGTGTAGGCCTTGAATGACCTCAAGATGAGATTCAAAAGTGCACTTGGAGTCCACTCATTGAAAGTGGGCTTCAGATGCCCCCAGTCCCGGCTATATCTATCCAGCCAGGTCAGCAGGATGAGCTTCATGTTCAGCACCCATGCCATCATGTCTAAAGTTGAGTTGCACCTAGCCTCTGTATCAAGTTGCAAACTGGTACGTGATGCCTGCTGCTTTGGCCATCTTGATGAGGTTGTGTTCACGTGGTAGGGACCACGTTGCAAACATAGCTATGGGCCTCACCTTCCTGACGATGTCTTCCATGGCCTGAATCTTCCTTCAGTTGTTCACAACAAGATTCATGGTGTTTCCAAGGCATCGGATGTGCCTCTCCTTTTCCAGAGAGCATTCCAAGGGGATGATTTGGTTATCAAACAAGGCTTCACTTGAAATTGAATTCTCCAAATTCAAGAAGAAAACCCTGTCCCACAGATCCCGGAACTTCAGAGAACAGGACAAGAATTCAAACAGGTTCACAGCACTGGGAGCTTGTGGAACCTCCGGGAAGGACAGAGCCATGCTTTTCAGATTCCATTTATCGATCCAACAGACAGTCACATGCATGTACTTCATATGAATCTTGACCTTCCATCCACCAGTTGTGAAACTGATGGAACTTTTTACCTCTTCAAGAATTGTCTTGATGCGTGTTCAAAAAGCCGCTATGGGGATGACGACCGGCCGTGAGATGGTCATGCGGCCAAGTAGTGTTGCTGCAGGGATGGCGTGCCAGTGCACTCAATCAATCCCAGAAATATGTCAATAACACAAGCCAGAATATGGATGGTTATCCTTGGATAAACAAATCAGTAATGTAATTTATCATCAAATAGATTCTAAAGAACCTTGTAGAAAACTTTAACACTAGTTGCTCACATACTTCACAAATAAAGAACTGAAGCTTCGCATGGTTGTAATTTGTGTAATAGAAACAAGCTGGTATGTTTTTTTCCATGATACAGGCATATTGTGCTAGATAAAGTAGTATCATCTGTCTCTTACGGTCACGCACAATCTCCTTACTCAAAGAGACTTCATCTAGTTTCATTCTCTTCATCTGGTGCAAAGTATCTCATCTTGTAGGCAATGTGAAGCCATGCCTTGATCTCCGTCACCACCTCCAAGTCTCAAGACGTGATTAAGAGGTCCTCAACATTGACCAGAACAACGGCGAGGAGTAGCCGTGCCCAGCTCAAGAAGGGTAATGATTCTCGCTCACACTGGACAAGTCCAATTGCTACAGTGTGCATGTTTTCTCCAGTCTCTAGCAACAGGGCGAATGATTCTTTCCATACATTGCTGTTTGGAGGCACCACATCCAATTTTGAGTTGTTGGTAAAAGCTTGCGACCCTGGCCATACAAACATCCTTATCCAAATTTGCATGGAGGAATGTGATTTTAACAATTCTTATGGAGTTGCCCATCATCCTAAGTGGCGTCATGCTAGTGCATCTATCTCTCTAGCAGAGAGATAGATGCACAAGCTCATAGGTACCACATTCCTTGATCATGTCAAGCCCTTCCGGACTAGCAACCTTCCATATAGGCAAATCCATCCCGGAAAATTCCTCTCTTAGCATGCCTAGGTTGGTCTATAGAGAGGGAGAGACGCAAGCACCAAGAGCACATGCTTTGGGATAGGGTCCTAGCTTGACCATCTCATATTACGGGGAACACATTACCTGTTATTCCTATTGGCTATAGAGGCCCCCTTAAGGATGCCTAGCTCTCATTGATGTACTTCATCAATTTTTGGAGCAGCCAACGGGACGTCCGGGCCATTAGCTCCTGATTGTTTTGCTTCCCAGCCCTCTCCGGTTGGTCCGACTTCTTGTTGGGACAGTTCTGTGTGTAGTGGCACTCTCCCCATTTTTAGTGTCCTGTTTGTCACCCTTACCCTTGTTGCCTCTCCTCCATCTTGAGGGTGGATGGCATAGGCGGAACTTGATGGTGTCCCACTCGTTCTTCCGCCCTGCCCATCCATACATTCATTGCGGACATACTAAGCCACCATGGGGTACTTCAGCTCATCGGGAGGCAGGCCGCCAATGATGGTGATCATAGACTCCAAATTTTTGGCAAGGCCAAGAGGAGGATCATTGCTTGCAACCTGACAGTCGATCTTCCACCCAGTGGCTACGCACTCGGTGGTAAGGGACTCAATCTGTTGCATGATCACCATAACGTCGTTACCTTCGTTGGCTTGGAGGGTGATGAGCCTCTTGAAGAGGAAGAGCTGGTTAGCAAGGTTGCTAGATGTGCAGTTAGAACAGAGTTTCTCCTAGGTCTGTATGGCATCTATGCATCCGTGAACGTGTACGCGTTGTGTCAGAAGCACAAACACCATACAAGTAGGCGTCTTCTTGTTGCGCTTCTTGAACTTTTCATTGTCCTCCAACGTAATAGTGTCTGGAGGAGCTTTCTCTTCACCCTTGACCAGCTAAAGCACGCCCTTGTTGTCAAGGTAGTGCTCAAACGTCCACCTACACAAGGAGAAGTCCGTCCCGTCAAACTTCAAGACGAAACCGATGCTCTCTTGCTTGGTTGTTTTCATGGCGTGCCGCAGTAGCGTGAACGTCAGAGAGGTAGGGTCCTTGAAGGAACGTGGGCCCATAACCCTTCATTGTTCCTAGTGGGTGTAGATGCACCCTCAAGGATTCCTAACTCTCACTAATGTACGTTATCAATGTTTAGAGCAGCCAATAGGCACAAGTGGTGTGTAGCGTGGAGCACAAGGATCACATACTAGTAGTGGAAGAACGGATGGAAGGACGGATGGATGGACGGATTGACAAAGCAACAGACAAACAGACAGATAGACATATTGATAGACGGTTGGACGGATGGACTGGAAAAGAGATAGAAGGAACGACGGAAACATGGACAGATAGCCGGACGGAAGGACAGACAGACGGACAGACGAAGGAACTGAGAGAAGGACGGATGGATGGTCGGAAGGACGGATGGAAGGATGGATGGACGGACAGACTGACTGATGGACAGACGGACAGATGGACGGACGGACCGATCGATGATGGACAGACGGATAGACGGACGGACTGATGGATGGACGGAAGAACAATGGACGTATGGACAGTTGAGTGGATGGGGGGAATGGACAGACAGGACGGATGGACAGATTGACAGACAAACATTCGGACGGACGGATGGAAGGAAGGGAGCACGGATGGTTGGAAGGAAGGACGGACGGAAGGACGGACAGACGGATGGAAGGAAAAATGGATGAATAGATTTACGGACGTTGGATGGTCGGATGGATGGTCGGATGGATGGACAGACAGGTAGACAGACATACAGACAGAAGTACAGAGAGACAGAGAGAGATGGGGTGGGGGGGGAGACGAGGAAGAATACAAAAAGCACTAGAGGGTTGAATTTGTTCTTGTTCATCATGTGGAATTGCTACATTAAAGCTCATATTCTTCTGACACATGATTCAGCAAGTGTATGCATAGATAAAAGGTCTCTCTACACGTGAAAACTGAACAGTTGCACTGTCCGTTGGGCAGTATGTGGCCAACCAATGTCTTTTGAAAATTTGTACACCGGCTACGTCAGAGAATTCTCTCTGCAATGGCACTCCCAGTGGTCAATTCAGTCTTTAGGGAAGGTTCTGGTTTGTAGCTGAATTCTGACTGAATTGCAGGATCAACGGCGGGAAGCACTGAAAGTTAGGCAGGTGTTCTTGAAGATCTGGGGCTTTTGGGAACTGCTTGGCAGCACCCATGGCCGAGGGCTTACAGCAGCAGCGAGTCTCAACTCACTGGTGTTACCCTAAGGAAATGGTAGGCTCTGCAACTCTGAAATGGTGGGCGAGCATGCGCAGACAAACAGACCGATTTTCACCATGATACAATCAAATCACCCGTCCAACAAGCACCGCCCACAGCGACGAGGAAGCATTGTTTTGATTTCCTGCAGAACCATGTTTACATGATGTATAATACATCCCATTCGACACGAACATCAGGGTACTGATCAAGGAGAGCTACTGAAATACATTTCGTACTTATCCTGAGAAGAGGAGGTCTCACGTCTATGTCTAGGAGAGAATGCTGGGCCGTAGCCCTTATCTGTCTCCCCCCTGCGCTTGGCCTTTGCGAGCTCAAAAGCTGCAGTAAGATCAGGAACGTCTACTTCGTCCCACATGCCCCACTCAGGTACAATAGATTCAACCTGCTTCAACTTGGGTACGTCAGTTGCGTCCACTTTTGTCGCTTTGTTTTGAGACAGCAAGGACCACGGCATCTCCAACAACCAGCCGAGGCCGCCCTTCCAGTGCTGCTTGTGATGCTGCCTGAGCCCTCTCCACCACTACTGCCTCTACCAACATTGCCGCTGCTGTTGCCGCTTGTAGTGTCGTCATCATCGGTACTCACACCCCGAGTGTCTCCTGACTCGGTTTCAGATGGCGGCTTGCGACGCACATGGGAGATATTTGGACTGCGCATGAGCCCTGCGGATCTTCCCACGGTGCTTTCCCGACAGTTTTGGTTACCTCGCCCATCATCATGGACATGGGAACTCCTTGGACTACGCGTGAGCTCCACAGGTGTGTCGTCGTCATCAATTCCGCAAGAAGGCATCTCTTCCGACGATATTTGCGCACAAGATTTGTTGTGGGAAGGTATCGGCCAGGGTTCCTCACAAGATTCCTCATGCGTAGGAATCGGCGGTGGAGGGAAACGCAGTCTGCCGGGGACAATTATGAACTCTTCCGACAGCTGCTCCTCGCCGTCCGCGTAATCTCGCCATTCAGACATCTGAGTTACTATGGCCCTTCTGTAGGCTGCTGTTTGAAGTTGGTGGGTCTGCGGGGAAAGAGCCATGGATGAATCAGCTCGTGGTTGCTCAATTAGCCTTGTGCTAGTGTCAGTGCTGTTCCTGCTCCTGATGCTCCTGGTGTTACTGTTGCCGCTCTCCCTTCAAAGGTGTAGACTGTGACTCCAGATCCAGTCTCCAGATCCTGCGCAATGGCTCAGCAATCGGCGAGTGCTATACGTTGGAGCCAAGCCCGATTTTGTGAGACAGCAGTTGGACAGATACAAACTTAGACACAAGCTTTATGGACTTCGCTATGGCGCGACGCGGTCGGCAGTGCCGTCAGGAAAGACACTTCAAGGGCAGTCAAGCATGGAGGAGACCTGTGAGCGTCGTCATAGCCGTCACTTGGCCTCCGCCCTTTCCTGGCAGTTCCTACGTGGTCAGCCAGCATTCGCGTGCCTTGCGCGTCAACGAAAATGTCCCCTATCACTTCCAGATCGGACTGGAAAATTGGTTTTGGCTGACGCGCAAAGCTCACTGTCGTGTAGCAAGATTTTCTGGTGCCCGGCCGGACGAGCCCAGAACGAAAGCTGGCCACATCTGTGCCGTAAGAAGTCGTGGAACGACACAGGAAAAGGGAACATTGTTAGGCACCTCCGCATACCTGCCGTGGATGGCGGTTGGAGGCTATCCGAACAGCACTTTTTGACGTGGACGAGATCCAGCAAGCTGGCTGAATCTACCGGAGCGGTGGGAGACAAAACATGAGATCTCCGGCCGTACGGTAGGAAAGAGCGGGAAATTTCATTGGGAATTTTCACGTCAACACATCCGAACGTTTCGTGCCCCGAAACATCGAGCCGGAGACACATCCGAACGTTTTGTGCCCCGAAACATCGAGCCGGAGACACTTCCGAACGCTGCGTTTTGCAGAAGCGTGAGAAGCAATAGCACACAAAGCACATCATCGTTTCTTCTGTCACACCATGGTGTGCCACGGAGGAAGTGACGTCTCCGACCGTCGATTCCTCCAATCGACGGTCGGAGAAACCGAAACCAAATGTAACTGACCGACCACATCCGTCACTGCGCTCCGTGCCTCCGAGGCACACCCGAACGGGACTGTCTTCCGTGTCTCCAGTCACGAACAACAAAAACGAACTTTTGATCCATGAGAGTCGACCACTTGTTCCAATGAAATTGGAACATGTGCCCACAAGTGCGCAGAGCGGTTTTTGGTTCACGGAAAACGGACGCGAGTTTTGTGTCCTCAAAGGACGGAATGGCCAATAGTGACCGAATCATACAGACACGTTTCAAAACATCATATGTTTTCCATGCCACAAAAGAGCTAACTTCATTTATGTTCCACACAGAACAAGTAACGTTGTTTTGTGTGCTACATAAAGCATTATAGTGCTTTCTGCGTAACCGAAAGTCATTATTAGTCTTTTGTAGTACAGAAGGTCGAACATGATTTACGTGACACAAGCTGAGGAATGTCCGTTCGGAACAAAACACTACGAAGCGACTTCTGGAGCTCACAAAGTCTGTCATGATTTTCCGAGACACAGAATTGCCCGTATGGCTACAAGAGACTGCTATGGTTGTTCCGAACGTTTCGAGCCCCGAAACATCGAGCCGGAGACACTTCCGAACGCTGCGTTTTGCGGAAGCGTGAGAAGCGATAGCAAAGAAAGCACGGCATCGTTTCTTCTGTCACACCGTGGTGTGCCACGGAGGTAGTGACGTCTCCGACCGTCGATTCCTCCAATCGACGGTCGGAGAAACCGAAACCAAATGTAACTGACCGACCACATCCGTCACTGCGCTCCGTGCCTCCGAACGGGACTGTCTTCTGTGTCTCCGGTCACGAACAACAAAAACGAACTTCTGATCCGTGAGAGTCGACCACTTGTTCCAATGAAATTGGAACATGTGCCCACAAGTGCGCAGAGCGGTTTTTGGTTCTCGGAAAACAGACGCGAGTTTTGTGTCCTCAAAGGACGGAATGGCCAATAGTGACCGAATCATACAGAGACACGTTTCAAAACATCATCTGTTTTCCATGCCACAAAAGAGCTAACTTCATTTATGTTCCACACAGAACAAGTAACGTTGTTTTGTGTGCTACAGAAAGCATTATTGTGCTTTGTGTGTAACCGAAAGTCATTATTAGTCTTTCGTAGTATAGAAGGTCGAACATGATTTACGTGACACAAGGTGAGGAATGTCCGTTCGGAACAAAACATTCCGAAGCGACTTCTGGAGCTCACAAAGTCTGTCATGATTTTCCGAGACCCAGAATTGCCCGTATGGCTATAAGAGACTGCTATGGTCGTTCCGAACGTTTCGAGCCCCGAAACATCGAGCCGGAGACACTTCTGAACGCTGCGTATTGCGGAAGCATGAGAAGCGATAGCACAGAAAGCATGGCATCGTTTCATCTTTCACACCGTGGTGTGCCACGTAGGTAGTGACGTCTCTGACCGTCGATTCCTCCAATCGACGGTCGGAGAAACCGAAACCAAATGTAACTGACCGACCACATCCGTCACTGCGCTCCGTGCCTCCGAACGGGACTGTCTTCTGTGTCTCCGGTCACGAACAACAAAAACGAACTTCTGATCCGTGAGAGTCGACCACTTGTTCCAATGATCTTGAACATGTGCCTAGAAGTGCGCAGAGTGGTTTTTGGTTCCCGGAAAACAGACGCGAGTTTTGTGTCGTCAAATGACGGAATGGCCAATAGTGAACAAATCATACAGAGACACGTTTTAAAACATCATCTGTTTTCCATGCCACAAAAGAGCTAACTTCATTTATGTTGCACACAGAACAAGTAACGTTGTTTTGTGTTTTACAGAAAGCATTATAGTGATTTCTGTGATACAGAACTTCATCATAAGTCTTTCGTATCACGGAAGTGCGAACATGATTGACGTGACACAAGCTAAGGAATGTCCGTTCTGAACAAAACACTCCGAAGCTACGTCTGTACCTAAAAAATGCTGTCATGATTTTCCGAGAACCAGAATTGCCCGTATGGCTACAAGAGACTGATATGGTCGTTTTGTGTCCCGGTGAGACAAGATACAACTTCTGTGATTACAGAAACCCATTACATGTCTTCTGTTTGTCTCGAAGACGCAATGCAATGTTCCGGTCCCGCCTTGCGATGCGGGAACGTGAGCAATCATTTTTCTCTATGTGTCATAGCACACAAAGACATGAAAGGTCTTCCGAATTGACGGAACGCCAACACTGCTTTCTGTTATTCACGCAAGAATTACCATTCTTTCCGATTCCGAAAAGGCGACTCGTGAACGGACCGACAAAATGCTGATGTGTCACGTCGCCAGGGTTCATACGTCTTTCGAGATACATAAGAGGAGAGCAGCGTTCAGTGCCAAAGTATATGGGGCTTGTCATGCGTTTCGGAATCACAGAATGCATGAACAGCACGACGAAACCGTCACGGAACACTACCATTGTTTATGGTTGCCGAAAGGCGACTCGGGAACGGATCGATGAAATGCTGACGTGTCACGTCGCCAGGGTTCAAACGTCTTTCGAGCAACATAAGAGTAAACAAGCGTTCTGTGACAGGCACATAGGGCTCCTCATGCGTTCCGGAATCACAGAACAGATGAAAAGCGCGACGAAAGTGTCACGAAACATAACCATTTTCTTTCATTACCAAAATGCGACTCGGGAATGGAGAGACAAAATGCTGACGTGTCGCGTCGACGGACTTCATATGTCTTTTGAGACACACAAAACGCAACCAGTCTTCTGTGACGGACACATTGGGCTTAACATGCGTTCCCGATTCACGGAAGGCATGAAAGGCACGACGAATCCAAAACGGAACACGGCAAATGTCTTCCGATACCCAGAAACAAAATTGTCGAAGTCTGTTCAGCGACGAAACATTGAATATGGTGTTTCGGTGTCACAGCCGCGACTCGGGCTCGGCTCGTCGAAACCCTAGGTTACTCAGAGTACTTCTTTTGTCATAGGGTCATTTAACCCAGTGCGTTTTCATTTGTTGAGCTTGATGTCGGGAGAGCGCTGTGCGCTCTCACAGATGTTGGATGACGAACGTAGCGGAGACCTTGCTAGGTCTCCTCGTCGACGACTTGTGTGCGCCTGCCTTTAGCGAAGGAGGGCCATCGACTTCGGTTCTGACAGACATCTTAGGCGTTGCAGACTCCATGCATCCCCCAGACCACGGTTACTACAACTCTCATTCACCGCAGGACGGCTTAGGAAACGCAGACTTCGCCACCCATCCGTTCAACACACGGTTCTGCGGCTCCGCGCAGTATCTAACCGCACATCAGCTACCGCCGCGGGAGCAAGAACTCGGTCCGACGGCGCACTTCGTGCCTTCCGAGGAGCTGCAGCAGCAAGCGCAGCGAAACGAGCCTGCCTCGCACTTTGAACGATCTGGAGCGGACGGTACGGCCGAGTACTCACAACCGCAGCACCAACAACAGGAGGGCTCCCAGTTCGACGCGTCCCAGCAACAGCGGGCCCATCCCCCGCCGACCGATTTTCGTGGTGCGGACGCAGGTCTTGACGTCATCGACACCCGCTTCGTCGACGCCTCCCTCGGTACGTTCATTTCTTTTGGTTTTTTTGTCGTTGTGTTTGTTTATATTTATAACCGAACTTAATTCTGGTCATGCAGACGTTGACAAATTCTGCGTCAATGCGACGAAGTGGTTTAAGGAGAATGGGACCAAAAACATGTGCATCGGCCGCCAAAAATGGAAGACAGGAATTGGTCTGAAAAAATGGTTGAATGCCGGTCGGTACACCGAGTTTTTCATCAAGAAGTTGCACTGGTCGCGTGACTGTCCTGCAACTTGGTGGCTGATGCTGCAAGCGTGGTCAGCTCAATGTCACATCCGTCGTTGTTCGCGTACAACTGGTCGCGCGAAGGACACTGAGTTCACTCTAGATGTTGAGCAGTTCTTCCAGGAAAATTGGGTGAAGTTGAACCCGCATGCTACGGACAAATCCTTCGCCGAGTTTATGGTCCAAGTTGGAACTTCTGACGAGCAAAACAGGCCACTATACAAGACATACAGGGGCGGCGCCGTGTTGGAGTCTCTGGCACGGTGGTACCAGCCGGTAAGCCTCGCCTTTTTTGCTAAATTCTGAGGTACAACTTTACTGTTGCCCAAATTCTCACTCATGATAACTTTTGCATGCGCAGGGAGCTCCATCTGCAAAGAAGTAGAAGGAGACTGATGCCCCTGAACCAACATCCCGTGGGGGTCAACATCAGTCTGAAGAAACTGGTCAAAGGGTGAAGAAAAGGAAAAGAGTTTCGAGCAAAGAACAGGCACACAAGCTTGAGAAAATCGTGGAAGGGGTTGGGAAAGTTGGGAGTCAGCACGGGGTTGATACGTGTGAGCAGTCTAGTGCGGCCGCAGAGTCGGGCGGGGCCGCAGCATCGGGTGCGTTCGAACAGTCAGGTGCGGCCGCGTAGTCGGGTGCAGAGCGATCGGGTGCGTCAGAGCAGTCAGGTGCGGTTGGGAAGGTTGGAACAGCCGGCCAGCCGGGTGAGGCAGGGCAGTCGGGTGCTGCGATTGGGCAGTCGGGTGCTGCGGTTGGGCAGTCGGGTGCCGCGGTTGGGCAGTCGGGTGCCACGGTTGGGCAGTCGGGTGCCGCGGTTAGGCAGTCGGGTGCTGCGGTTGGGCAGTTGGGTGCTGCGGTTGGGCAGTCGGGTGCTGCGGTTGGGCAGTTGGGTGCTGCGGTTGGACAATCGGGTGCTGCGGTTGGACAGTCGGGTGTTGCGGTTGGTCAGTCGGGTGCTGACGGGCAGTCCGGTGCTGCGCTTAGACAGTCGGGTGCTGACGGACAGTCGGGTGCTGCGTTTGGACAGTTGGGTGCCGACGAGCAGTCAGGTGCTGCGGTTGGATCGTCGGGTACGTACGGGCAGTCGGGTGCTGTGTTCGTGCAGTCGTGTGCTTCGGTTTTGCAGTCAGGTGCGGTTGGGCAGTCTGGTGAGGTCGGGCATTCGGGTGTGGCCGGGCAATTGGGTGTGGCCGGGCAGTCGAGTGTGGCCGGTCAGTCGGGTGACGGCGGACAGTCGGGCGAGGGCAGGCAGGTGGGAACTTGTGACAAGTCGGCAGTGGATAGGCAGTCGGGTGCCGCCAAGCTGACGGGTACCGCCGTGTTGGGTGTTGTGGGACAGTCGGGTGTTGCAGAGCAGTCGGCTGATGTGGAGCAGTCGGTTGTTCCTGAGCAGGCTGGTGCTGCCCAACAGTTAGGTGTTTCTGAGCAGTCCGTTTACCGACCTGGTGGCGCTGAGCTGTCGGTTGTTGCTGAGCAGTCCGTTTACCGACCTGGTGGCGCTGAGCTGTCGGTTGTTGCTGAGCAGTCAGGTGTTGCTGAGAAGTCGGCTGTCGCTGAGGAGACCGGTGCTTCTGAGCTGTCAGGCTCCCCTAAACTGTCTGGTGTAGCTGAGGATCCGGGTGTGCCGAAGAAGTCGGGTACGCCCAGCCAGTCAGATGTGAGAGCCGAGGACATTACTACTGACGACTACACCGAGGATGTGATATGTGCTGAGAAAGATCCTGTGAGTGAATCTCTCTTGCTTTATTGCATCAACTGGGAACGGATGAGGTTGTGACGGCACTGAAATGTTTTCATTTGTTTTCTCTTGCAGGCTGAGACTTTCAAGAAAATCTTGGACGCTTTTGAGGTACACTCGGTGACGCCACCAGAGTCCATGGTGTCAACAGCCACAATTGCACCCACAACTGTTCCCACCCAGGCTCCACAGTCTCGGGTCGAAATGATGCTGGACCAACTCGAAGACCTTGTCCATCACGGACGGCACGTCATGCGCTTCCTCGTGGAAAGTGGGACGCATTACTTCAGGACTGTTGAGCGAGTGACAAGCAGAACACGCGCAGCTGGATGTGCAGGTAAATATCTGTAGGAATTTTGCAATCGTCGCCACAACCTGTTTCTTAGAGACCTACTCTAACGTTGTTTGTGCATTGCAGGGGTCAACGCCGAAGAGTTAACCCCTGAGCTGCTGAAAGCGAAGGTAAGGGCGCTTAATCATAGGAGTGTGTAACTGTCATCGTGTGTGGGTCTAACAAGATATTGTTCAGTTTTTTGCAGGATTTCATTGC
>SZWC01017660.1:13200-37553 GCA_023375785.1 Penium margaritaceum | reverse complement strand
GACATTCCGGTCTTTCGTACCCCTGCGCCGAAATCATTCCTCGCCTGTCCGATCTCGTCAAACTACTGACCCTTCATTGAGGAGAAGTGGTGATATCACAGACAACCCTGTCCTAGAGTTTTCCAAGAAAATCTTTGAAGGTCCTGATCGGCATCAGGACATGAGGACAATTGAGGACATTGTAAGACAATGAAATGATAGTCCTTCAAAATGCAACATCAAGAATACTTAGATTCAACGGATTCAATAATCAAACACTGACAGGCCATCCATCATGATGGCTTTGAGCCAAATGGACATCCAGCTAGACCAGAATTCAGTAAAGCTGCTTGTCGCTGACCCAAAAACACCATCCACGTCCGTAATCATGAAGGGAAAAAAAGCATGTTGACGTACAACCTTTCTCAACCGTGAAGTTCTGAGCTTGGTGGTATAGATGGCATCTTCAAAGGTACAAATGGCGAATGCAATGGGCCACCAAAAGATGTCACTCAAAGCTAGAAGTAATCACGATAGATGGGTGCAATGGAGAAGGCATCGAAGCTCTCGATTTCTTCATAATCGATGGTACTTCAACTGATACGCATGAAGGACAATCATGTGATCACCCGGCAACATCCTTAAAGTGCTTGCAAATCATCCAATTTCTTTGCTTCAGACAAATTGAATAAGTAATCCATGCATGCTAAGTTTAATTGGTCTAAACATATGCTGAGTAAGGAATGATACGGCATATGTGCAAGTGCATGGGGTTAGATTCCACGTTACAATTGTTCCAGACATATTTTCTTCATTTTGTTTCTATTACCAAATTCTCAACGTTTGTGTATTACCATCAATTCTTCCTTACAAGTTGTTATCAACCTTGTGCATATGGTCATGTCCTGCGAGATTTAAGACAAGTTCTCTTCGTTGACTTTTGGAAAGATCATTCAAACAAAACCATTAAAAGTTTTCATTACAAAATGGACCCATTTTCAAGCAAGAGTCATCAATGTTCAGCACAAATGGATACAAGCCAAGGGTTAGGCAATAGTAACACGACATGTAAAAGAAAAACCCCATGGATGGTACCTGCAATGATTGTTAATTAAGCTTTTCAATCAATAAAACTAAAAACCATCCACCTAAACCTCGGGTACATGTTTTGAAACCAAAGATGACATGTTTGATGCAAAATTACATCCATATATACATGTATTAGAGGCGACAATTACTATGCCTGTTTTTTGGTTCATTTGGCACAATCGGTTTTGGAATTGGAGGAGCCTACAAGGAGTAAGGATATTATCTCCAAACAATTTCTTCGACCAACTGCAAAGATTTTCTATGCTTTTACAAGCCACATTTAATTCACGCATCTAGGTACATGGGAGGAATGGACCCTAAAGCTATAAAGTATTGTGTGTTGCATGCACAACAAGGCTGTGCATTCCTGCTAACCCAAACTAGTTAACAGCTATGTAGTGCGACTACAAACAACTTGGTTCTAGGATACGTCCAATCAGGATTAGGTAAGACCTGACTAGGCAGTGTGGACCGCCATGAATCGATTGTTGCATCAACGTACTACAGCAGCTGCATGAAAGGCCTCAATTGGGGACCACGTTGCATCAATGCATCCATGCACGACACAACACTACATCATAACATGCATGCACGAGTCATTAGGCACGTGTAGAGCCAGAAGCAAGGACCACACTACATCAGCACAGCCATGCACAACACAACAACATGAGCTACTCGGGGATTGCTTCTTACAAGAAGGTTCCTCGGCTATGACTCTTCTCACATGTAGCCAAAAGCTTCTACCAGACTCGACATCCGTCAACTTACTAGCAGCTTGGTATAAAAGGTGGCCACCCTAGCAATCCTGATGCAATAACTCACTCATCACCATGCTTTTGGCTTGAATTCAGCCACAACAGCCTTCACCATTCCCACACATCACTTAAGGCCAAGAATCTGCGGACAATCTTTTGCAGACCCTAGTAAGCCTGGCAGCAGTTTGCCAACCTACGTAGGAGGACGCCCCTAACTACCTGAAGACCTGACTACTTAGAAGAAGTGGCCACCTGTTGACCAAGAGGTGTGTCTAGGCGTGAGATTCAAGAGTTACTCTCTAGCTAAGCAATGTTTGCCGTATAGTATCTTATACCATGGTTGTCATCAACTACAGTCGTTCAGTCCTACCATTCTCAAAGCTATAGCTTTTCACTCTATCAATTGTTTCTCTCTTAGCATAAAGGCTTTTAGCAGCAAGGAACCTAGCCATTGTTGAACCCCACAAACATTAACATGGTATTAGAGAAAGGTCAATGGTGAAAGAATCTACCATCAAGGTCTTATCTAATGGTGTGTTAGAGGAGCGATGGTGTCCACTCTCTTACGCAAGCGAGGAACGGACATCTTCAAGCGACCAATGTGGGATCTAGCCTGTCAACTTCATAAGCAACATGGATTACATGAGCAACATGGAGATGGAAAATTCAAGTGTAAACTCTCCATCTCTTGATGAGAATTATTTCGTGCATGGTTTGAGCATGAGGCAAGATTAGGTTCGCCATGTGGCATAGCAGGCAATACGCAAGGCAAAGAAGCGCAACACTTAGCAGGTGAAGCAGAGCACACGGCGTAGTAAGAAGCAGCTACATGCTAGGCAATGGAGCAGAAAACCACGTCACTGAGGTAACAACTATGTGCACAAGAGCTACTCTACAAGTAGGAGCAGCTCACATGTGATACTCAAATGAATCATCTTCAGGAGCAGATGGCATGGCTATCGTAGTAGGATCAACTACAATGGCAACAACACCAAAAACTACAACAACAACAACAACAACAATGGTAGTTGTTGTAGTTTAATCACATCAAGCAAGCTTCACAAGCATCTTCAATACATCTACCTTGGCTAAGTCCTCCATAAGTGATGCACAAGCCTGTCATCCCTCTAGAAGTGCCACCAACAGCATCAGCACAAGTAAGAATGTAGCAGTAGCTCGGCAGCCACAGGTTTCATTGGGCATACCCATGATGGCACCATGTTAGCCATCTCTTAAAGCACCTTTGCCTTGGAAATACATAGGGAAACCACATCCAACAATGCAACTTGTGATTCAGGTGTAATCAATTGTAGAAAATGTGTTGCAGTGTCACACAACTAACCCAACATCTCCAACACAAGGAGTGGGGTACGCGGGGTTAGAGGACATTATGCCAGCGGGAGCAGCCTGTTTACATCTACACAAAATCAAGATCAACCCATTTTATGGCAAGAACTTCTTGCATTTGGCCCATAAGATCAAGCAACCAGCCCATATTCACAACATCTAGAACTTTAACTCTAGCTATTTTGTTCCTCCTCCCCCAGGATCTCCAGCACACATCGTTTTTTAGTTCAACTAGTTCACAAAAGCTGCATACATAGCCCTTGACAACTAGCTAAGTCCTCTCATTTAGCAAGCCATTCGCATGTACGAGGCAACATGTGAGCCACTGAAGCATGCATGGTCCTTTATACTATGTACCTACATGTAATACGACTCCACCTTCAAGTCTCATCTTCTTACAAAGTTCTCCCATATCAGCCTTGGTAGCTTCAATGACATTGAGATCTAGATCAACAAGGCAAAGTCGCTTCGCGACAAGCTTGCCATCACAGACACACCCATCACTTAGCCGATCTTTGTGACTTTCCTACTCAATGGCCTCAATAGAGCCTAAGATGGCGTAAAGAAAGTTCTCAAGTTCAAGCCTAAAGAAAAAAAAAAGAGGCATACGTCTGCAAGATACTGTTGAAAGAGTAGCAAGACCACCAAAGCACAAGACAAAAGAATGCATGTTGAGCAATGCAACTACCACAATGAAGCAAATTAAAGCACCTCTCACTCCCTGTCAAAAAACCATGCAATGATGAAGTCAACGTACTCCCATGAGTCTCCTTCCAAAAGGCAATCGCATGTAATGCCGTAGGCTAGCTAACCTGATCACGTCCTAACTTCATATGCCATTATTACAAAACAAAAAGGCATGTGAAGAAAGAGTGCCTAAAGAGGTTGCAATGCATGGAGAAAATGAGGATGTAGAGCAACGTCAAGGGAAAGAAGCAAGGGGGAGAGAAGAAGGAGAGTGGATGAAGAACAGTGAGAAGGGTCGTTGGGAGTTGAACAACAAGGCAAAAGAGGAAGGCAAAGGGCAGTCGTGTTGGTACACTACATCTCCATTCTAGTTGTCAGAGCGTCAGAGCAACATGATGGTTTTCTCACACTTTGTTTTGTTCTTGAAGAGCGAGTGTACCTTGCAAATCAAGCATCGTAAAGCCAACCTCCTTAACCATGAACCTTATGATAGCAGCTATATGACATTTTCCAAAAACAAGCAATTGCCTGTGTTGAGCATGTTGATAGTGAAAAGGTATAATGGAGCACAAGCCAAATTTGACAACATCCTCTACATACATTGCTCTTGAATTCCTCTCCCTCAACCAACTCATGAAGAGAGGAGCTTGCATCATCAGTAACGGCAAGCATGTCATGCTCAAAATCCATTAATGAAAAACCTTTTTAGAAGGTCAACTCCTTCCTCATGGCATGATTGAGCTCGAATTTTGTGCAAAAGTTGAAGATGATACCAATTTGCAATTTGTAGCAACAAGTCTGCACCAACCAACAAGTGTAGATGCTGTAGTGTGGCGTAAGATACTTGGCCACAATAGGAATTAGTAGGCTGAATCAATGATGAAGGGCCATGTCAACGGAGTTGACATAAAAAAACGTGGCGCAGGCAAAGCTAACCCGTCTGAGGACTGCGTTTGTGCCAAGTTACCACGATGAATGCTTCCTCCAGCAATCAAGTACGACATCAACCAAAATCAAAAAGTGTCTCACAATGACATCTACAGACATCTCCCCTTAGCAATACTCTATGGTGGACACAATTACTTCCTCATCTTTGTGGATTATGCGACATGTTTTCTTTGGAGCTACCCTCTCTGAAACCAGAGATGAAGTAGCAACCTTTTGCAAATGGCTGGTAATGGCAGGGGCAAAGCAACAAGAAGCTACAAGTCCTACAATGTAGCAATGCTAGCAAGTACACCTGCTTAGAATTCATGTTGCAACTTGAAGACATGGGCATTTTACAATGCAATTGTGCACGATGTACCCCGTAACAAATTCGTGTCGCACAGAGGACAATCGCACTATTCACAAAACATTCAAATCCATGCTACTAGGTGCGTAGTTGGACAACTCTTGGTGATCGTATGCTTTGACACAAGCACTTTTTGTGTAGAATTATGTATCGCACATGGGCTTTCTATACATGATTCCATTTTAATCATGGCACAATATTAACCAAACATAACCATGCTTTAGACATTTGGCCACATGGCTCTTCTTCACAACCCAAAGGAATACCAAAAAAAGCTTGCTAACAAAGTAGCTTGGGGCATGTTTTCCAAAAAAAGCCCCAAAATGAAAGGTTGGGAGTTCTACGACATTGACACCCAACATATCATCACTAGTTGTGATGATGTTTTCTTCAAGCATTTGACACGTCAAGGATGGGAAGCCAAGCACTTGACTGCACCAGTCCTCTTACAACCTATCTATGACTCATTTGTGGAGTCAATGGAAGACAAAGAAGCACACTGCAATCCACTCACCACGACAAGTCCGTATGAGGAAAGTGAAGAGGCGGTGTGCGCAAGTGTGCCCCTCGCGGCTCACCATGACAAACACATTGCTAATGTTAAGGAGGCAGTCATAGTTTCCATGGCAAACACCATCCCATGACAATGCAAGATGGTGCAAAGGTGACGAGGCTAAAGAAGAACAATGCCACAATAATACCATGTCACTTCATGCACCTCATATAGTAGCAAATGGAAGAAAAACATGAGGAGGATGAAGTAAAGTGTGATATGGCGATCACACCATGTACGGTGTATGCTATAGGTAATGAAGTACATGCTAAAATCACAACAACGCATCTCATAACTCTCTTTTCTAAGACCTCATCTGCTTTATCACCCAAGCCAAGTTGCTATCAAAAGCACTGGCAGGCTAATTTGCAACAGAATAGAAAGCACAACTAGGTACAAAACACAATAGCCTCAACGGGCAAGGAACTTGAGTTCTTACAGAGCTAGTATTTGGCTAAAGGTGTTTTTTTTGTGTGAAGTGGGAGTTCAAGGTAAACATGAAGGCATAAGGTAACATTAACTAATTTAAAGAGCGCCTGGTTGCAAAGGGGTTCTTGCAGGTGGAAGACAAGGATTCTTTTGAAGCTTATGCACCTGTCAATCTTTATACAACACTGCGTGTTATGCTCACCATTACAATAAAAAAAGATTACGATGTGTAGCAGCTCAACGTCAAGAAGGCCTTTTTGTTTGGAAAAATGCACACTGTCATCTTCAGGAAGCAACCAAAAGGGTATGACAATGATAGTAAAAGAGTTTGCAAGCTCATTTAGACCTTGTACGAATTGAAGCAGAGTCTTTTTCTTTGGTACTACAAGTTGCAAAGTCTCTTTGAGTCATTAAACATCCACTCATCAACCTAGGATGAATGCTTGTTCCTACATCGACAAGCGATAGACAATCGTCCAAACTGCTTCTCCCTTGTTTAAATTAATGATTTCCTGATCATTGGCCCATTGCCAAAATTCATCTACGCAAGTGCTTGTGCAATTGCACAAGAGGTCAATGTGACCTTAATGTTGAGCTTTGAATACTACCTTGCCCCGAACATCAAACGCAACCGCTTTAAGCGCACGGTCAAGCTGTCTCAACAGTCTAACGTAGCTTAAGTCATCTAATGATTAGACGTACCTGATCTTGGTGTTCCGACTCCCCTAATGCAACAACAATTGAACTGTCAAGGAGCAAGGAAGATGAACTGCGACTCACTATTTGTCGTAGAGTCAGTTCTCTCATGAATGCCACAAACTGCACTTTATCAGACCATTAACTTGCGGTGAGCAACTTAGCGTGTGACAGTAAGACGCGAAGAGAAAGAGATTGCAAGAAGTTGGACTTTGTTCTTGGGTACATCCAATCTATGTCTGACATAGGGTTGCTCTTCGACTTATGAAGCAACTTGGAGATGACTTGCTATGAGGATGCATGTTCTAGCCATACTGAGAAGGGCCACCATACCACCATAGAATTTGTCTGTCCCCTTGCCGAAACAACTACTTTGTGGTCAAGTAGGAGACAAAATGTTATCACATTAAGTATGACCGAAGTTGTGTTTGTTATGACAATAGTAGCAGCTCAAGAGGTCACCTACCTAAGGAACCTCCTGGACAACATTGGTTTTCCTCACCATGGTCAAACAACATTTTATGTAAGCAATGTATCATCCATTGACCTCGCAAACTCTACAAAGTTCTATGGGCGGACGAAGCACATTCACATCCGCGGCCAGTGGATTTGCTCAAAGGTGATCGAGAGTACGATAATCCTTAAGCACATTTTAGGAACAGCGCAAGCAATGAATTTCTTGGTTGAAAGTGTCCCAAAAGACATGTTTTGGAGGTGCATGGATCAATTTAGACTTGTGTGTGGTTCCCACTTGTAGTATTCCCGAGGGAAGAGCAAATTGCAAGACGTGCAACAGTCAAACACGCGCGCAAAGCCATTGACAAAATTTGCACACATACAAGTGAAGGATCATGATTCATGGTACATGTCAAAGGTTTTGTGGAGCATGTAACAATAACCCGGAGCTGTCAAGGAAACTCATCTATAGTAGAGAATTCTCACAACACTTCAATACATTTCATCGCCAAAAGACTTAGTTTAACTTGGTAACGGTGTGACATCCAAAGAATTCATACCTTTCTCCCTTGAGCCACCTATTACAAGGGGTCCTTTCTAGCCCCAAACAAACAACAGTTACAATAACCCACTTCACTCCCTTGCTTTGTTAGAAGAACTACTTTGGCCTTCAACAATTCTCAGAAATTGTTCTTCTAAGGACTGTGTTCATTCCTAAAAGAGCAACAAAAACTTGGCATCGTGGACCATGAAAACGAAGTGGAACGGGAGCCGCGAGTGGATTTTGAAGAAATAGGGAAAGAGTGGTGGAGTGATCGTAGCATGTGAGCAAAATAGGGCTTTGTGGTGAAGTAGATGCAGTGCAAGCAAAGGGGAAGAGTGAGCTTCGAGAGGGGCAAGGGCGGTAGCAAGTGGCAAGCCTATAGGCTCGGCTGCAAAGTTGCCTGTTGCCGCGACAGGCAGCAAGCAATCAAACTCGCTCAGCTACAAAGTGGCTAGCAAGTTTTCCAAAAAGGGGGCAAGATGGCTCGCACCTACTAAGCAAGCCTTGCAAACGCCCCTCCACACTAGACAAAACCTGATGAGGGAGCTAGGAAAAGGACAGAATTGCTAAGAAGAAAAAGAATGACGGCAAGAGGACCCAGTTCAACAACTCACTCATTCTGCCTGAAGTCAACCATAGCAGCCTCCACCAGTCCCAAAAATCGCTTCTGGCCAAGAATTTGCAGACACTCTTCTCAAGACCCCAGTAAGCTTGGTAGCAGTCTGCTAGCCATGGCGGTAGGACGCCCTTGACTATTTGAAGGCCTGACAACATAGAAGAGGTGGCGAGACTACATCCAAGACCCAAGCTACTTTGTTGGCGCTCTCTTGCTATACGTTGTCCACCTGTGGGCCAGGAGCTATGTCTAGGCGTGAGAGTTCGTAATTAGTCTGTAGCTAAGCTCTATTTTCTGTATTGTTGCTTGTACTTAAGTTGTGATCAACAGCAATCATTCCGTCGAAGCATTCTCGTAGTTCCAGCTTTTCACTATAACTTTAGTTGTTGTTCAAGCATAATTGTCCTATCAACAAGACACCTTACCCTTGTTGCACCCCACAAACATAAAAAACATGCACCTATGCTCTCCCTTTCTGAGTAGAAGGAAGCTTCAACAAACATTTTCTTAAATGGAAATGGAACGTCTCCTTTCCAAAACATTCTAGAAAAAACAATGTCATTCAAAGATTTTGCATACATTTATTACAAATGACTAGTTTTCATAACATAAAACGGCCAGATGACACAAATTTTCATTTTTTCTCATTTATGGTTTCATCACTCAAATGAAAAATCAACATAGATGATGTGAGGCTCTTTGTATTTACCCATCAGAACAAAACACTAGTTTACAAAGAGGAACATAAGAATCCATTGATTCACAGAGAAAACATTAGAAAAGTGTGTACAAAGTTGAAAACATAATGGAATAAACAAAATTAGTAGTCAAAATAGAGTTTTTCATTTTGTATACCTAATATTGCATTGAGTATGGAGACACAAAACAATAGAAAACACATTAAAGATGACTCACAAAATGATTAAAAATGAGTGGAATTCAGTGTACATCAAGTGGTTTATCATGCATGATGTATGTGAATCATGGGGTATTCATTCATAAATAATGATTGTTCTATGCTAGTGTGCAAATGAATGCATATTGCCATTTGGGTACCAAACAACCTTTAAATAGAAACATTGATTGAGTTCCCTTGTTCTTCCTACACACCAATGAGGATGATTAGTCAAGTTTTCATGACTATTTATGGTATCATACATGAATGGTCACGAAAATATATACTTGGGTAAAGGAAAAAATCTTGAATCAATTTTAAGTGTTACCGATGAAATTTTCATCTCTTTGCTTTTGCTGAAGGCAAGAAGGTGTGTTTGAAGTCAAGTAAAACATGAGACGAAATCTTTGACAATGGTTAGATCGAATGTTATTTCCTTAAAGAAACACAAATCATTTTTGATAATACATATAGTACATTTATGATAGAATTCACAAATAAATAAGGCCTTGAAGCGTTTCTATTGGGTTGACCAACATGACTGAATGTTCACGTCTTGTTTAAAATCTTCACTCACATGATTTACAAGCACATCGATGTATGGTCATCACTGATTGTCACATTTTTTCAAGGTAAACTATCCCATAAGGCACTTGTTAAGCCCTTGTAATTGATGCCATTGAAAGTCATGGGGACTTGTCAAATGACTACATTTCATTAGATTGCCTTTCAGGAAGAAGGATTTGCAGTTTTGGACACCTAATTCATTCCTCTTTATAGGGGTTTTCTCACTTTTTTGGCATAGAGCTAGATTTCCATAGTTAACTTTATGATAAAACACAAGATATTTTTCTAAGAACATTGTCAAATTAGTTCTTGTTAAAAGAAGAATTGTTGTCTAATGAGTTTGAGGAAAATACATTTCCATTGTTAGGAAGATTGAAAAGGCTAATGGTTTAGTTTTTCACTTTTTTAGAGGTGGAAAGAGGCAAATTCCTATGGTCTTTAACTAGCCACTATGAATATGGATGTTCTTGACTCACATATCTGTAACCCATATGAGGCATTCATTGTTTCTGAGAAGTCTTCCACAAGTCACTTCCAAGTAGATGGATGAAAAATGAAGACAAGCTAGATGCTATCATAAGTAATAACCTGTTGTATTTCCTTGAGTTGGGTCACTTTTGAGCTATAATTTTTTTTTGTAGATAATGGATGGTGGAAATAAATTGTGTTTGATTACATAAAACTAGATGATAATGAGAACCATTCTAACCTTTTTCAATCTTATAATTGATTAGTTTTGAAATATGACACTATGATTATTCGTGATTTAAACCAACACAGGTAATCTTGCTACGAAGTGAAATTTTATGGCATTTCAAATGCCCCATAAATCTACAATAAAATGGTTTGTTATGAAGAAATGTCGGTGATGGCACGTTGAAATGCAAGGCCCCTTAGAGTGGGAGTGTGCTTCAACTCTCTTGTTTTCAAATGGCTGGTTTCTTGACGGTGACAAAGGATGTCAGTGTTAGTGTAATGTTTTGTGGTACACATGAGGGGGCTCAAGGGGAACCTATCGGAAGTATAAATGAATCGGTTGAAAGAGATTCCGTCCACGTATTGTGGTTCAATGTGTATGTCATGTAGGTTTGTGACCCTTTGCAAATCCTCAACCCTAAAAATGATGTGCTGGATGACTAGATATTGGATGCCTTTACCTTGGCCTAAAGATTGTTTTAACATTTGGGAAATCCACAAGTCTACGGACCCACTACTATATAGTTGTGAGGATGGTTGATGTTTGTCTATGATAATGGTTTTGCCGACTAGTTACTAATCCCCCCCACTTGTTCTAATGGTGATGCGAGATGTACAATGTTCACACATGGTATGACATGCTCATGTAGGTTCTTTGTGATTTGCCATTACAGGACTAGTGAAAGCAAGGTACTTAAATCCTCAAAACTTTACACAACATGAATGATTTGCATAGGTTTTGAACAAAGTAAGTGTGTAAAGGAGTTGAAGTGACTTCATGCATGATAGATGTATAACACTCACAAGTGGTATGACATGGTTATGTACATTCCTGCATGACTTGCTGTTATGGGACTAGTGGACAAAATGTCTTCAAACTCTCAAAATTCAAGATGAAATGCTCATAGGAACGATGAATTATTTGCATAGTTTGAGGAAAAAAAACATGTGTGTATGATGGGGTTCACGTTCAAGTTGTAGGCATGCCTTCATTAAATTCACGTAAAAATGAAGCAAAATTTTGTGTATAGTGTGACATGAAAGAATAATGGAAAGCACACAATGACAAAGTTTAATGGAGAGCTTATTCTGATCCCTACATAAAGATGCTAGTGAATGTGGTCCTCTGGTCCCTGAGTGGCCATAACTGTGTCCAAATGTGTACTTATTGTGCAAAACCTGCGATGAAGGTACTTGGATATCCGCTGACCAATGAATGCTAACTTTAAGGTGGCAAAGAGTATGTATAGGAAATAATCTCACAATTAGCACATATGTTGTAATCTAGGTAAAATGCTAGAAACTCATCATCATCTTTTACACAGACTTGGACAAGATAGATTACTCGTCCTCTAAGTTGCTGTAGTCCATGTCATAGAATGTTTTTCCTAACACGTGTGACACAAACTATCATCTTTGGGATAAGTCCCATGAGATCATGGCCACATGTATAGTTTGACAGTGTAGAATAGCCTTGTGCCCTCTCCTTGAAATTCATGAGGAAGAATGTCACATTAGCTGAGTTATGGAGGATGTCACACGGTTTATGACACTTGCTATTGTTGGCAAGACGTGTTGCATAATGTGAAGTGTGGTCAAAAGAAACGCCGAGTACAAGTGAATGAACAACATAATAACCGCACACCCTTACAACACAACCTATAGTCACTTGCTTTGTTGATGAAGCATTCTATGTGTTTTTTGCCGATGGGCATACTTGAGGCCGTAAATCCACGAGCAACCTATTTTTTTGCCTTGTCATTCTTGACCTGCTTTGAGAATTAGTCGCGGTAGTGTTTAACTTGACCTCGAGAGGAAATTTCCAGAATTCCCTGAAACTCTCGCACGATGACGACAACTTTTCGGTCATTTCCCAAACTCACCAAAACCTACTTGCGGCATTACTCCATGCTTCGATTTTATAGGCAACAATCTCTCAACTGACTTTGACACATCTCGCGCATCCCAAATCAAACCTCAAAGACCCTTGTCAAACCCACGAGTGACTTCTTAAGGCACCAAATCAGGACACAACGTTGTGTAACGCAAACCACCAAATAACCAAACGGCTCAACCAAACCTCATTCTCTTACTCTTGCTATTTCTACATTCACTATCGAGTTTTGACACTTGTAACAACGAAGTATACTTTTTGCTTCTCAAAAACACCTGACTGACCCCATTCTTATGAAAAGTGACAAACTCCGTTTTCAAGTGTGAACTACCTCACCTGCGCCTGCATAACACGTTGTACTGCTGTGCATCGACCAGAGTAAAGCACAAGATTACATTCTACACTAATTCAAGAAACACACATGTCTTTGAGTGAATCTCCATTGACAAGACGTTTGCAAACCTTGCAACATAGTTGACGCACGGAGTGAGCACACATGACGACAAGTAGCGGTAACCAGCAAAGACATTAGCGATGGAGGAAGGCACCCTACAAAGGACCTTCAAACCCATCAAAGAAGATGAGCCAACGACGGCTTGCACCTCAACTGGCGTAACTAATCCTAAGTGAAGCACGCCTGACATACCAATCATGCCTACACCACCGATGAACAAAACTCCATTAATGACATAAGACAAGATCGCGCAGCTCACTGGCTAGCTGGTGCAGATGGAAGCGTTTCAACAAAAACTTGTGCAAAAACCAATATAGTACGCCGCCAAAATCCGTGACTCAAAATCCCAAGAAGTGGCACTTGTCAATCGACTCCTCAAGAAGTGGTAATCGCAAGAAGTGGTACTCCACAAGAAGTGGTACTCCACATTGGCAAGGCCTCAATTTGTGTAGGGCTTCCTAAGGCATTTGATCCATCAAATCAGAAGAGATCAACAGTCAAGATCTTCATCATGAGTTTGGAGGTATGCTTCATCACCGTAATCGTAAGGAGTGGTACTCCACATTGGCAAGGCCTCAATTTGTGTAGGGCTTCCTAAAGCATTTGATCCAGCAAATTAGAAGAGATCAACACTCAGGATCTTCATGACAAGTCTGGAGGTATACTTCATCACTGATGTGGTTTTCTTATGTAAACAAATGATGAACCTCATTGCCTTGCTTCTACGGGACATGGATGTAAGTTGGTGGGCCGGTCTCATGGCAATCCAACGGCAGATGGCACTCATACGCGCTGATGTAGCGCATGAAACATCATCAGAATATGACAAAACATCTCTTTACCATGTCCACCTGATCCCGAAATTATCAATTACGCCCCCATGCAATTGGCGCAAGTTCACATAGGCACTCGTTGCTTGCTTCGGCAAGCTAAACAAGAAAACAAAGGTACGCTACCGACTTCATTGAGTGATGTAGTTGTCCACCGTGGCAGGATACACACAATGTTTTTGTGAGGTTATCACCAACAAAAACTTTGCAAAGGATGAACTATGATTCCAGTACAAGAACGACCTGAAGCAAGATATTGGTAGAGCACTCGTGATTTACAACATCAACAATGATTTAACGCAAATTGGGGAAGCCTCTGAACACATCGTCTCCTTGGATTTTAACTCAAAGTTCAACAAATCCTACGGCTGTCGCTTGAGGTATCAATCGCAACACAACAATGGGCATCAGTCGCAGAACTGAATGAACTCAACTTTGATGGAAGTCGACACCGTTGAGGAAATGAAGATCACCTGACTTGCTACAACTACGGAATGTATTATACACTTTACGTAAAACTGTCTGCGGCAAAACTAAAGGGAGGTAAAGTAGTAGAAAAAGTGAAAGGAAGGAGAGGAGTCAAGAAATGGCCAAGGGTAGGAGTAGACGGCAAACCTCCTACCCTCGCAGAAAAACCTTCTCCAAACTTTTTCCCACCCTAACAACTACAATTGCCTAATAAAGGGGTTCTTGAGATCCAAACCATTGATGAGGAATACGAGGAAAAGCAACGCGAAAGTGCAACTTAGGGGTTGCAAAAGTCGCAAAACTCTGCCGGTGTTACTTGATGGAGGTGAACCTCACACTTTTGTGTTTTATCTGTTAGAGAAATGGCCGGGTTTGAAGTACGAACCAATATTTTTTCATTGCAAAACTGTCAACGGACAATTTCACATCCACCAAGTAAAGCAGCCATTACCACTGCCGATCAAGGATTTGCGGGACGTAATTGTCTAGAGATCCTATGTAGTGAGCGACTAGAAGGTGATCCTCGAGCAAGATTTCCTGTCCTTAAGAAAACAAGCAAATCGACTCAAGCAGCAATGATGTTAACATCGAATGGGACGGACATCAAATCTTTCTACCGCTTGTGCGGCAGCCAAAATTTAATCAACAAGCCAAAAAAACACCACAATTTGAGTAGTGTGCGCATGGAAGTAACGACCACCAGCTACGTTAATGTCGCTCAACGTGGCAATATGATAACCAAGGAAAGGGGCCTTGGCGTGGTTGGTCCATGTCGATGTGAGTAGCACGAGGAATGAATCAGTTGTCGTGGCTGACGTAACAGCCTCATCATCCTCATAAACATAAAACTTTGCAAATGTATGAGAGCATTGTTCTCCACTTGTGAAATGACTTGAAGGGGTATTTCCCAACTACCTATCAAGCAAACTCCTTCCCATACACAACATCAACCATCAAATTGTGGTTAAACTCGGCAGCCATCCAAGCGTGAAGGGAACCTACTGGATGAGTGATCATGAACTCACGGAGCTAATGCAACAATTGAATGACATGATGACTCACAAATTCATCCGACCGTCAGGTTCTCCATATGACACACCGGTGCTGTAAGCAAAAAAGAAATCAATAAGAATCCAGATGTGCGTGGACTACCGAGTGTTGAAAAACATCACGATCAAGAACCTTTACCCTCAACCTCGGGGAGACAACCTCTTTGACCAACTACATAAAGCAAGAATGTTTAGGAGTATTGATCTACAGAGTGGCTACCACCAATTCCGCATTGCCAACAAAGATGTTGCAAAAGCTGCCTTTCAAACATATTGCCAACACTTTGAGTTTATGGTCATGTCGATTGTAATCATAAACGCTCTTGCAACATTCATCGTAGTGATGAACAACATTTGTTAGCCACACCTCTATGATTTTGTTGTGCTGTACCTTGACAACATCCTCGATGTATAGCCAAACCCCTAAGGATCATCAAAGACACCATGAGCAAGTGCTTGAGATCTTGCATCAGGAGAAGTTCTATGAGAAGCTCTTGAAATATGACGTTGGTCAACGATCGATAACGTTTCTTGGTCACATCATCGGCGGTAGACAGGAATCCATGGATCCAAAACAGATATCCATGGTAGCGGAGTGGCCCACTCCAACAAAAGTATGCGACATACAAGAGTTTTGGGATTTTGCAACTGTTTTTAATGGTTTATGAAGGATTATGCTTGAGTTTCATTGCCTCTTTCCGACCTAACCCGCAAGAATTGTGAGTGGATTTTGCAGACTGCGAATAAGAAGCTTTTACGTCCTTACGTAACGCACTCACCATGGTTCCAACACTTCAATTTACTGATCCAGCAGTTGACTACATCATGGCCATATACACCTCCAATCAAGCAATCATGGTCGTCCTCTAGTGAGAAAACGGTGGAGGAAAACAACCGATTGCGTACATGTCATGAAAGCTTCATGGAGCAGAGCTCAACTATGCTGTCCAAAGGAGGAGATCCTTACAATGATTCACGCCTTCAAAACTTGGCGTTGTTATTTCAAGTGCTGCAAATGTGTGGCTTGAACGGATCACCATGTCCTCAAGTACCTGAATAGAAAGCTAAACCTTAGCCAAAGACACACTCAATAGATAATGTTCCTTGGGTCAAACTACGACTACGAGATCAAGTATGAGCTCAGGAAGACAAATACAACGGACGCGCTGATTTGCTTTCCCAATCTCATGGAGGTTAACGCACTACAAATTCAAGTAGAACCATATGTGGCAAAGTTATTTGCATGTGGCTATTAGGGCCACAGGGCCTACAACATGACAAAGTTCCACTTTGCATGCTCCCATTGGCCTAAGAAAACAAAAAATTCAATTCAACATCCCTAAAGTCGAGGACCTATGTTACATGCTTCTTAAGGAATGCCAAGACACTGACCAAGGAGGCCACTTCATAGTCGACAAGACTTTTGGTGAGACAAGATGGGGGTTGAATTTGCAAAACCTTGCAAAGGTTGTGACCTATGCTATAGACACAAGAGTCAGCGCACCAAACCCCTTTCTTTGTTACAACCACTACCAATGCTTGATAAACCATGGACCGACATCTCCGTGGACTTTGTGAATGATGTGCACGTCAGAACGGATGGGTACGATGCCATGTTTGTCATTGTTGACAGGTTCTCAAAGATGGCGCTCTTCATCTTGAACACTATGGATGTAGCCACCAATGGGACAACACGATTGTTCCTTGACCAAATTGTATGACTCCATGCAATTTTACAATTAATCGCCACTGATCAAAATGCGTGGTTCACTAGCTACTTTTGGCAAGGCTTGGTGCAACGATAAGAGAGTGGACGTCAACTTTTAATAGCGTTCGATTTGTAACTGATGGACAGACTAAGAAAACCAACCAAACGCTTGAACAACTCCTTTGAAACTTGTGAGAACCTCATGGCACTAACTGGGCAGTCAAGCTGCCAGTCGCCAAGTTTGCACACAACTCAGTAGTACATGTTGCAACGGTGGAAAACACCTTTTCAGGTGGTTTACGGAGCAAAGCCAATCACCCCTATCAATCTACAGAATGGAAGCAACATCCTTGCAATTGGCATTTGCTCAATAGAATTTTCTGCACTCTGGGAAGAAAATTGCCAAACCGTTGCAAAAGTACAAGTAATTATGAAGTAGCATCAAGGAGTTGAAGAGCGGTGCTTCAGTCCTACTCAACTTCACGATTGTCAAACTTTGTGGATGAAGCAATCTCAACCTCAAACCCCAGTGGTTGGGTCCCTTCGTAATCTTGGAGGTGCTCACTCTAGTTGTCGCCAAGCTCAAACTACTTCACAACATGCAGACTCACCCAGTCTTCCACATCTGCAAACTTTGACACTATGTTGACCCGACAAACGTTATTCCTGGTTGCGTGGCACGCGCCCTGCCTCCCATGACCGCCGACAGTGACCACGAGTATGAGGTTGAGAAAATCCTTGATCATTGCTGACGAGGAGGAAACGATCAATACTTGATCAAGTGGAAGATTCATGACGCAACACATAATTGTTTGATGACGTACAGTCAAGTCTCAGTCGTCGATCCTCTTATCGACATTGACCGAGCCTGTCTTCGGCCACGTGGTAGTAATGCGGTAGGGCGTCACGGCTAGAGGGGGGGGGAAATGTTATGTTGATGTGCATACACGAGGCCCAAAACCCACGAGCAACCTATTTTTTTACTCTTTTGCTCTTGGCCTACCTTGCAACTTAGTCGTGACAATGTTTTTTCCTCACTTGAGGGGAATTCACCAAACACCCCAAAACTTCAACGTGATGAAGAATACTTTCCGGACATTTCTTGAACTCACTAGAACCTACTCGTAACGGTACTTGATACATGAAGTTTACGGGTGAAAATCTGTTGAGGGACTTTGAAGAACCTTATGAACCTTGAATCAAACCTTGAACCCCCACCGTCGAACCAACGAGGGACTTCTCAAGGCAGCAAACCAGGACATAGGGTTGTGTTAAGCAAATCTTCCAATAACCAAACGGCTCGACTGAGCCTCATTGTATCGCTCGGGCCATTTGTGTATACACTAGGAGATTTTGACACTCATAGCAATGAAGAATACCTTCCGCTTCTCAAGAATACCCAACTGATCCCAATCTTGTGAAAAGTAACAAACTCCATTTTCAATTGTGAACCACTTCACGTCTGCCAACGTAACAATGTGCATAATGTTTTCTGGTTGTGTGAGTGAATTCATGCATAGACTTGATGTGGAAATGAGCATGTTTAGCGGAGGAAAGGACGTTAAAATTGGAGAATGTTAGGGTTTTGATTTCAAATACCTCTGAAGGTGGAAAGCGTCTAATAGGGCCAGGTGCAATCTGACCCTCGGTGACCTTGCTAGCCTTCTCACTAAGGGTTCCTTAGCAGGAGAAGGGTTATAGATGAAAACACTTGTCATTTTGAATGTGTTATCTCTTGTGGCCCAAATTGAGGATGCTGGTCCCACATTTGCAAGTCGATGATAAACCTTACTGCTCATGACAATTGTTAGTGCTCTATACTGTTCTATATGAACACAAGAACCCAAATCATATGGTTGCATTCTTAACTTCCACAGAGGAAAAAAAGGATGGAATTGATGCAAAAGAAGAATTGGAATCAAGATCTCAAACTTAATTTCTAGAAGACTTTTGGGTCGTTTTCCCACTCCTCTGTGCATTACTCCAAGCCATTCATGATGCAAGCCTATTACTACACATGGAAACTACAGTTCTCACACTCGCTCTTCTATCGCAGGTCAACATAGTGGTCATTTTCCTTTTTCTCCTCCTATGAATCATTCAATATGTGCCATTTTGGATCATAGATCTCTTCTTCTCCCATCATATCCCATTGCTTCAGGGTGGTACTTATCATTTTTGTTCACTACTATGGTTGTTCTTGTTGATACTGTAGTCGTTGCTATGACTATTGAGGTTGCGATTGCATTTCTAGTTGTAAGTTACACCTATGGCCCAATTTTGCTTGATCTGCCTATTCCTTGCTTACACCAAGCATCTTATGCTTAGAATGTTGTCCAAATGTAAATCAATGGTTTAAACTACACTGCCCATTGTAGTTATAGTTGTTGAAGGTGCAAATGACGTACCAATGGTAGCTGCATTAGTTTAAGCTACTACTTATCCAAACCCTTCTTAAGTTTTGGTCTCGCTTGGAGGCCACCGCCCAGTTTAAGCCACTGCTTTGATGGTGTTTTCAATGTGCTACAGGTGGCCTCAAAGAGCATTGGTACCAGAATTTGCTATAGGAGCCACGACAAATTCATCCTTTCACTTCTTTGTGTTGTGCACCTTTTGGCTTTAGCGAGGACAAAATAGGTTATTGTGATACCTATCTCATAGGTCTTAGTATGCACACTTCGGTAGCCCTACACTAGGCTTTGATCCCGGCTGCTACCATAACATCCCCTTTGAAAAATCTATTCACACTTGGTTGATGCCTTGCATGGGGATATTGTATGTGCACCTATAGGCCATGCATGTGTTTCCAACGTCGCATAAGGGCTTGACGTGCTCCCCATTATCGTTGATAAATGTGCATGCATAAGCACACGGTTGGCCTTACTCTATCCATGTCTTGCACATCCACATGCGGTCTAGCACGTTCATTATGTGTTTCTTGTCGCTTGGCCTCATCACTCTAGGCAAGTGGGATCCTTCTCCCACCATGTCGTAGTCATGGAGTAAAACAATGTTCATCATTAGCCTTTTTGCAGGCGCGGGCACAAGTTTTCCATCACATTCCTTGCTCAATCCACGCTGATTTGCAAGCAAGAGCCATAATCAAGTGTTAAAGGACACAACGTAGTAGAATGAAAACAATTTGATGCACTCCATGATTTGGGTGTTGAATAAATTCACTGTATTTGAGGTAGTGTGTCCTCCACGACAAAGAGGATTGTATAGCTAGGGTCAATACACCTCTTGGATGCCACCAAATTTGAATTCTCCAAGATAGTGCATTGTTGCTTTGGTGTTCAATGCATGTAGCTATTCATTACACATCCGCTACTTTGTAGTCGCTAGCACGTGTGCATGACGTGAAAACCAACCATCAGCTTGCTTTCCAAACTTCTACCTATCTCTTTTTCCACGGATGGAAACTGTACTACTTGTGATGTGCTTCAAGTAGCGTTTGCTCCATTACGTTCAACAATCCCTTCTCGTGGTATGAAATGACGACTATACTGTGTTGTGTCCTCGTAGGATATGTGGGTGCCAATTTCTCTGAGAACAATTTCTAATTGTCCTTGTTCTCCCCATACACCATCGCCCATGTCTTTGAGCTTTTTGTGAGCGTGATAAAACTAGCTACAGAGAAATTTCTGTCTACCATCATTGAGATGGGCTTTTTCCAACTTTAGAATTTGACAAGCGTGCCACAAACCCAACACAATGGCTCTTGGTGCCATGAACGTGTGGATGAAGTCACTATCCATGGATGTCTCAGCCATAGGGTGCATGTTGCAATCTACACGCTTCAGTTGTAATGCATGGTAAAGAAAATGTTAATAGCATGAATAAAACAAGTCAAGGTATAAATGATGTACTAAAAACATGTGACATATTGTCTTACCGTGTGGTAGTAGACATGGAAGAGGCTCCACGATTGAGCTTTTGGCCAAAGGCAGTTTTCTTCTTGCTTTCTTTTGGCTTGGTACAATATCTTCTTGTGCAACGCTTTTCCCGCTTCTTTCTCCACCACTGTCAACAAGGTTTACATGTCGGCTATGGGGTTGAAACTAATTGTTGACTGTATGTGTCATGCCACACACTTCATTATCTTCAAACGATCACCACGACCGACTCAAGGTACGCAGGTGTGACCATACACAAACTCGGCAAGGACGACAAAGGCTCCATTTAGGGTGACATGCACGTGAAGAAGCCACAAATAGCCCTTCTCCTTGAACTTCCCATAACGTGTAGTGAAGCATGTCTTCGTACTACACAACCACCGGATAGTCATGTTGTCCGTGATTACGTAGTCAAAGATAACTGCTCGTGTCTGCTTCATGTCTGAGAACGTCATTCTTACAAGAAAAACCGCTTGATCTCTTTGCATTTGAGGGCTTAACCCGATGCGTCTTTGTCAGAAGAAGCTGTAAAATTTACCAAATAAGGGGCACACATATGAGGAACAGTGCCAAAACCAAAAGAGAAGACACAAAGGTGACGATAGTACTTTTTACTGATAGCATGACACGGGGGAGACATCTTGAGGGCGTCTTTTGCTCGCATTAATGAAATCAGGGGCACTTGATCACGTCACTCATCCTCAAAGTGCTTGTAATACACCAGATTTTATATGGCGGGGGTCTGGATCTTGAGACATGGCTCATTGAGCTATGGGCGTGTGAGTCCACGTGGTGGAGAAACTATAGGAACGTCGGATTTCCTACACCTACACGTGGGAGCCCATTACAACTGGGCAACCATCTTGGTCAAAATGGGTGCATTACATATCAAAATTTATGTAAGAACACACTAGGTATCCATGCTCACCAAGCGCACAGGCATTGACATCCTTGTCCATGGCACATAGCAATCCACTAAGGTGGGTGTCGCGCAAGAATTACATGACATTGGACCCTGCCGTGGGCACTGGTTGACACCAACAAGAGACTTGAGACCCAAGGACACCCTGGAGAGGACACCCGTAGGCGACGGGCTTTCTGCCGGCCGTTGATACAAAGAGAGCACAATCAAGAAAAATGACTTTGTGGCACGTGCATGCGAGGGTGGTCTATTTCATTCTCATGTCAATCGAAAACATGTATAGCCTTGTACATCCACACTTCTTATGCAACATATTGTCGATGCATCAAACGTTGCATCAACGGCAACATTGTCAAGGTTGGAAAGAAACACTCGGACAAGGTTGATAGGCTATGGATGCTGACATTGACGGCCAACATGTCGATGAGAGGTGGTATCCTTTATGGTGCAATCGTCGATGTCAAGGAAGTTTTTGATGTGAAGTTATCATGTTTAGAATGAATATTGGTTATATTTCAACAAAGTCTGACGGAATTCTACATCTCAGGACTTTATCCCCTTGTATTGCAATGGCCTTTTAGTGGGGAATCAATCTTCTTAAGAATTTACAACGAAACCATTAGATGGGGGCATCTCACCTTGCATAACCATCGTTCTTGTGGCACTAGCCATACTCAGTGGATGGATAACCGTAACTTACATTACACTACCATAAACCTATGAAGATGATTTCTCATCACCCCAAGTCCATTTGTTTGAAAAACAAACAACACACCGGTATGGCGCTACAATCTTCTCCATACGGGACATTGCGTGGTAACTAATGATTACTATGGATATGGCGTGCTTAACATTTGAAGTGCCGGATACAAGGGACATAGATATATGCTCGTGGATATGACAGGGTCAACAAATTGGGTGCGTGGAAATCCTAGTTCTACCCTATTTGTGACTAAAAGGGGCAAAAATCTATTCTTCCTTTCCTTATAGCTTTCACATGTTGAAAAGGGATTGAGTGGAAGTTTTTTCAAGTGAAAATGTTCATGGTAATGCGTTTGTGTTAACTTGATATGAAGACGAGGGTTGTATGATTTGTTCTAAAAACACATGGGCCCTTGAATGTTTGTTGTTAGGGTGGCCTATGCGCAAAGATGTTCACGTTTGTTTTGAATCATGTTGTAACATGGTATACAAGTGATTTAATGTGTGTTCATCACTCATGGTTAGATTTTTCAAAGGCAAGTTTTCAAAGGCAAGTTTTCAAAGTGGGTTTTTTATACGCCCTTTACCATTGTTGTTTAATTGAGTGACATTGTTTCAAGAACGTAACTTAGATAAGCTTGGCTTTGATTATTTGAGAAGGATTCATTGTTTTTAATCGTATTGCTCTCATTTTTGGTGTTTTATTGCTACGCTCATTCACAGGACCATGTTGTTTTTCCACGTCTTGAGGGAATGCATAAAACTCATTTGGCAAGATTACGATGGACCCCATTCCGGAAGTTCGACAGTGCTATTCACCCCAGAATGCGTGTTTTGATCTTCGTTTGCTCCTTAGTACAATTTTATTTCTCAACAAGCCTTGACTCGAAAAGATTGACCCCAGGCCGCCCCGCAACCAGATTGTTTTTCACAAGGCAATCGGCCAAGTATGTGGTTGCTTTTCATTCTTGTACATTTTACAAGTTGACTGATTGTCAATACAGTAGTTTTCGTATTACAACATTTCTTCATTGCGTAGACAGGATAGTTGTGAAACATGATGATGTAGATGACGCTTTTATGTCTTAAGGGACAAAATGACACAAAATTACAATGTAAAGTTGGGGGGGGGGACACGTGAAAGAAATAGACAACTGAGCATTCTAGAAATGACACATGACCGTTGTCTGCTCTTCCATTTAGAGTGTAGAAGTTGTTCAAAAAAATCTGTAAAACAATTGAAACCATAGTGAAACAAACAAAACATGTGTGTTTCCCAATGGCTAGACGAGGTACATCGTGACGACGTGGAGTACCACAGGTTCCGAGGAATGATGTATGGACACGATGTCTCCGGAGGGTGGCAACGTGGCGGATCATGATTAACATAGTACAGTTGGGGCTTATGATGATTAAAAAAGGCGAAGTCTTGGTGACATATACTTTATTTTTCCACAAGGGGGTGGGGGGGGGGGCACTTTCAGTATTGCTCCCTTAAACCTGGGGTTCGTTTTCTTTGTCTTGAAATTCTTTTCTAAGTGGGAAGACATGAAGCTGGTTGCCATCTAGAGAAGAATCGCTCCCTTAGAATCATAATGAACGTTTATCCTAAACAGGACCGAGGATGCTTCGTTTAACAGAATTAATCGTTTTTGCCTGGGTTTTGCATGGGGTCGAGGCGCTCCGCGTATGGCCGTCAAACTAGCCGTTGCAACTCTACTAGCCGCTCCGTACTCCAGTAGTGAGTGTAAGTGCAGCCCACCCGAAGCCGCCCTCGCCCTCGCTGCGCCGCTGGAAGTGCCTCCGAGGTAGAAGAGTTCAGGGGGA